>JAKZJZ010000113.1:0-84641 GCA_022702705.1 Papilionanthe hookeriana x Papilionanthe teres | reverse complement strand
GCTTCATTGACATAACTTAAGTGGCAATAGGTGACCCACTTTTTGTATGTTTGCAATTTATGTTAATAGCAACGGCATCAAAAACTTGATCCCGTTTTAATATATATATTTAATTTTATGAATGTATAATGTGGATTCTACGTAAGTATACGTATTGTATCAAGTAATACAGGGCTCTAGTGGAGTCCTGGTTATCGATCCCACAGGGAAGTTTTTAACAGATTTGTATCAGCTAAATTTAAAGGAATTACTTACTAATATAATATACGAAAATTTAGAATAATTAACTAAAGCAAATTAAAGTAAACTAATGCTTTAAAATAAAGTTGATTTAAAAAATTTCAGAAAAAATATCATTCTCATTGTTTTTAGAAAATTAAGTGAATGATGAATTTAAATAGAATTTCTTTTATTGTATTGTGACAAATAGGAGCATTCCTATTCTTTACCCTTTGGTCCGAGTGCAAAGAACATTGGCTAATCCTATGTTTGATTATCGAATCTGCGGCTAGTCTGGGAGGATACCGGCTATCACTTCAAAGCTCCCACGTTCCCCTCACCTGAGGGCTAACATCTACACTTCAGCTCTCAAACAATAGGACCAAATTGAATATTTTAGTCTGTCACGCTAAAATGTCCAATTCTGCGTCTGATAAATAATATTTCCCTATTTATTTGCATTCTCCTTCCAAGGCTTTTGACTTCCTTGAATATTGGATGTAATCTTTACTATAGTTGATAATTCAACATATTTTAACAATTCAATGGGCCAGATTGAAAGTAAATTAAGTTTTAAGTAAAAATTATCACAATTTATTTTAATATTTTAGGCACTTCTATTTAATTTCATCAATTCACATAATTTCATAAACGAGGAGAAAGACTAAGAGAACTACTCAGAATGCATGGGAATTAAACAAAGCATGGATTTCAATTAAAGTTAACAACAATAAACAAAGATACTTATCTTAATTTCCTCCCAAGCGTACTCTTCAAGTTCCTTTGACTTTTCCTTCCAAGTACAACACACTTCTAAACTCACTAATTACACTCTAAAACTCTTAAAATAAACACCAAGTAGACACTAATACTCTCTAAATCAACTCACACATAAATAGACACCAAAAAGAGACACACTAGACACACAATTCCGTCCTCTATTTATAGTGGTAGACAAAGGTCCAAGGGGTACTTAAGCACCTCTTCAAAAAGCGTCCAGGTTCAATGTATCTGACATTTTGAACTATCTCGCCGTCGGCGGGGCTTCTAGAAGGTCTCCAAACAGCGCGATCTCGCCGTCGGCGGGCTCGGGCTCGCTGTCGGCGAGGTAGTTATAAATCCTTCAGAAATTTTTTTAATAATCTCGCCGTCGACGGGCTCGATCTCGCCGTCAGCGACATAGTTCATTTTGCATGAATTTCTTCCTTTTTGATCCAAATTTGCTCCATTTCATGCTTTTTTGCTTTTATCACTTATAAATCTTCATTCTTGCAATAAAATAAAGAAAATACATTTCTTTAAAGTGCAATTTCATAAAAAATAGGTATGAATTTCTTAACATATTTTTTCGTGATCAAAATCCCCAAACTTAATTATTGCTTGTCCTCAAGTAATTTTTGTACTAAATAAAAATAATGATTTTTGTAATAGAACTTTTTCAATTCTGATATACTATGAATTAAATTTAAATAATACTATAGTAAAGTTAAATAGAAATATTTTCAAGTAATTAAATTAACTTTATAGATATAAGAATATTTAGTTATCGAATCTAAGATTTCTAGTTCTCTATTTATTTCGGGAAAGACTATATTTAAAAGAGTAATTTACTTAAGATATTTAGATGATAGGAAGTTCAAGAAAACACTATTTAGTAAAATACTAATTCATATATATAAGTTTAGAAATATATTTGAGTTTTTCCCTTTAGGTTGATTCTATTGAAGCCAATTTTTGATAAGGCATCTCCTCAAGCTTCTCCTCACTTATATTTTTCTTTTCTTTTCTTTTTTTCCTTTTTGGATTGATTTTCAATCCTTCTCTTTTCTTTTTCTTTTTCAAGTGAGGATTACTATATCTGGATTACCTGTTAATAATTTTGAACTTCAACTTTCTCTTCCTAAATTTGAAACTTAAAATATTTCTTTGCTTATATGTATTTCATAGCTTTTACTTCATTGAGTTTCAATCTCTTCTTTTTCATTTAAATACTTAAGAATTTCAATTTTAGAATATAGTTCCCTTACTTTAAATAGTTTACTATATTCTTATTTCTTTTAACCAAATATATTATTCTATTAAATAATTGAATTACTAGAAACAGTTTTTTTTAACTTTCTAAAATAATTAAATAAAGTAATTCATGTTTATTGAATTGAAAAATTACTATAGAAAAATCATTTGATAATAATAATTTTTGAAAATAGAAATTGAGAACAATTTAATAATTAAATTTGAATTTTTCCTCCCCCAAACTTAAATTTTTCTATCTATTTCTAACTGGTGAAAAGGAAAATATACAATGAATCATACCTTTCAGCCTTAGGTATTTCTTTTCCTTGAAATTTTGCAGGCTTTTTCATTTATTTAAAGAACCTGTACTGTTAGTATTCTTCCACATATATAATATTTAAAAGAAAGTGCTGGGATAAGAAATTTTTAATAAGTATAAAACACAACAAATGAAAACTTAATCTATTACTACACATACAATCAACTAACCTATTTTAAATAAATTAAAACAATCTAAACATATTAAAAGTTTATAACTTATAAAAACTTAAACAACATATTAAATAAAAACTAACATCCTATCTAAAAAAATTGCAAACTAACTTAACACACATAAAAAGTCTAACGTTATAAGCATAAGCACACAAACAAACACATCAAAGTCATAGTCCACGTAAAGTACGTAATAAATACATACAGAACAATAAAGTTTTCAAAATAACAATTAATCTAATCAAACTAAACAAAGTCTCTAATCTTCCGCATCAAAATCCCAGGCTATATCATCTCCCTGATCTCTAGGCTTAGAAGACTGAGTAAGCTGATACTGTGTGTAGCGGGGGCACTCAGGAAAGACAACATCTAAATCACCACTCCTATATCGACGTTCAGCTTCATAATATGCAATTTCATACTCTGAATGTTGCTGGAGATATTCGCTATCATAATCGTGTCTTCTTTCCAAGCCATCAATTCTGTGATCTATATGCTCAAATCTTCTTTCCATATTCTCTCCAAATTGTTCAAAACTCTTTCTACTCAGGGTCAGCTCATTCATCAGATCTTGAATGGTAGGAGTGGTGTACTGAGGGGGTTCATAACTAGTAGAGGGTATATCTCTACTTGAAGAAGGTACATAATCCCTTGTCCTGCATCTCCATCCTTCGTGGGATTCATATTTCTTTATATTAGCTCGAGTAATGAGTTTCATAGGTTCAACCCATTCCTCATCATCTCTTGCCTCTACCCCGGATAATTGGCGAGTGCATAGATAAGACCAGGATGTCCTAGTCCTCCTCCACTTTCATTTCTTGAGGTAGCTAATATATTTTTATAAATTACACTTCCCATATTAATGCTTTTTTGGTTCTGAATACAGAAATTCAGAACTGCTCTATCTCTTGTTACCTCACTATGTTGGTAGGTAGGTAACAAAGTAGAACAAATAAAATAGTGTCAGGCTTTTGATGTTGCATTTAACATAGAAAGAGGAAAATTTACCCTTTCCCGCTGCTTGATCTTTTAGATGCCTTTCCCATCAGTGAGAAAGTCGATCACCTCTTCCAGTGGTCCTTCCATAGTTCCAAATGTATCATACTCACTGGTATAGGTGTCTCGTACCTCGTAATAAGCATTATCCTAGCAGCGCTGAATTCCACAAAAAATCCTCTAACCTTTACTGGCGCATCTTCAGTTGAAGTCAAATTAGCATAGAACTCCTTAACTACTTCTATAGCGGCTCTGTTGGTCACGAAACAAAAATTTTCCCATCCTCGTTCCTTAATGATTCGCTCAACTTCTCCTCCAGGACTTTTGAAAACTCTATCTTGAATGCATGTTCTGGCTTGAATATTGTGAAAATATATTGATTGTGCCTATGCATTCACAAAACGAGTTTCGTCGTAATCCAATCGTCACTTTTGTCGTGGAGCCATTTTCGATTTGTGAAATTTGCAAAAATTTTAACTAAACTCCCAAATATTACTAAGAAGGCTTCCTACAACATCAAAAATCCATTTAAATCAATTTCCATGAATTTCTTCTAAGTATTTTCTCCACATTTTGAATTTTTTCAAAATTTCCCAATGTAGAAGAAATCCATGGTGAAAATCAAAAATTTTTGCATAGGAGTGAAGCTCTTACCAAAGGAAGATGAAATCCGGTGTCAAAAAGTGTTGAAATCGCCTCAAATCCAAGATCTCACAAGCCCTAGGTCGGTTTTTTCGAAGTTTTAAGCAAGGGGATGATGAATAGTGTCGGTTTACTGGTCAAATATAGGTCTTTTCATGATCTCGCTGTCGACGAGATTTTTCTTGCTGTCGGCGAGCTAATTAATTTGACATAGGCAAAAGTTTCGGGAAAAATCCACCGTCGGCGAGCTCGTTCTCGCCGTCGACGGATTTCCTCATTGTCGACGGAATAATTCTCGCCGTCGGCGAGATCCCAAAATTTTAAATTTTTGAAATTCGTCAATCATTTTTCAACCTCGATTTGCCCTTAATCAATCTTCCGATCACTTAATTTAATAATTTAGTATGAAGATTAGATACTTATACTCACAAAAAGTTCACACAACACAAACAACATAATTTTATATATGAAATCCATGAGAATTACAAACTTCACACTAACAACTAACAACATACTTAACTTAAATGTCCAAATCCATAATACTCAGCATCACAATCCACACCACAACACTCTAAATGCTGAGACATAACAATTACATATAATCTCATCAAATCTGAGATGATCAAATCAAAGTTCGACTCATAATAAAACCTAAATCCAAATCAACACATATATACACAAATATATGACATAAAATAGAAATCTTTCCTACTCCTCAGTGTCTGAACTATCATCCTCTCTGATATTCCCGATGCGACGCAGGTGCACAAATAAATTGTAGAAAGGCCCGAAAGGGAATTCGCAATGAAATTCTTCATTAATCCACCCTTTCGTCTCGTAAATGAATAAAACTGGCCTCTAGATGTCCAGTATGATCAAAGTGCTCCTTCATCCTCCAGTCAATGTGATCAAACATATCAGAGATATTATCGATGGAATTCATCACATTCTGCAACTCTTTCTCTAATCCTTTAATCTTCTTCAGAATGAAATTTGTTTTATCAGTAAGGGGCCTTACTAAAGGATTGTTCTGTGATGCTCTATCAGAAATAATGGTAATCTCATCATTGTTATCCAAAGTTGGAAACATATCCGTAGGATCAAGTGGTTTCCATGGTAAAAGTACCTTTTCCCAAGCCTCATAAGAAACTTGGTACTGACTGCATAAAGCAAATATAGTCGATGGGTGTCCAAGTCCATGCACTGACCCATGCACAATCAATCCTAATGTAGACTTTACTATAATTGATCCAACATCGATAGGTAGTCTAATTTGAATACAGTAGTTTAATATAGCGCATTCCTTTGAAACCTTATTTACCCTCATAGTGGGTAATAATTTTGATGAGATGAAGAAATGCCAATGCTTCGAGACAGGGTTAAGAAGTGATGCAGAAAAACTGACATACCTGTCTTCACGCAACTTCCAATCATCAGGTTCGTCGGTCAGGTATCTATAAATCTTGTTCATATTGTATCTTGAAGGCACAAAGTTTGAATAATGACAGACAGGGTATTCTCTATAGAAAATAATTCATTTACCCTTGAAGGAGTAAATGTTACCCATCTTCCTCTGACGTAGACATTTCCATTGTTGATCGCATGTAGATTAGAGTAAAACTCTATAACTACAGGAATAACTACAGTGGATGTTGTATAGCAAAATACCTCCCAATGCCGCTGCGCGATCATTTCTTCAATTTTTGTGGTGGAATTCTCTACTCCTCTGTCGACAAATCCCCTTTCTTTAATAAGTCACTTCTTCATCAAGACTTTGTTGAAGATACGCTGTGCCTCCAAACTGACGAATTTTTTTCGGTTAAAAACTCCAGTTTTTGTGGTTTCTAAGAGTTTGGTGGCCATTTTGGATTGAAAGGAATGATCTCTAGTCGTTTCTAAGGAAGAAAACAGTTTAAAAATGAATTTGGGATGGTTTCCTACAAAGAAATGGCTTAGAACCGTCCGAAAACCGCACGAAAATTCTTAAGAAACCAAAATTTCAACTGCCTCACAGTCAGAGGAAAGTTTCTCGCCGTCGGCGAGATAGTTGTAAAACTGAAATATTATAAGGCGCCGATCTTGCTGTCGGCGAGATCGACCTTGCCGTCGGCGAGATTTTGTAAAATTGCCCAATTTTGCTTTAATTCGAATATTTTCTTATCTCATCATATAGGTTCAAAGTTGTGATGATTTTAATTAAAAAAATTGAGTAGTAAGATTTGTTTTAATAATACAGACTCACTAATTTATATATAATTAAAATAAAAGACTACTATGGGTTGCCTCCCATCAAGCGCTTGGTTTAACGTCGTCAGCCCGACCTAATTTCAGTTAGTAATCAGGTTGACTAAGCATTAAAACCACTTTAAAATTTGGTCTTCTACCTTCGAAATATGGTTTTAATATATGTCCGTTTACCTTAAATCTATGTCCTGTTTTTGGATCTTCAATTTCTATAGCTCCATATGAAAATATTTGAGTTATGGTGAAAGGTCCTAACCATCGAGATTTTAATTTCCCGGAAATAATTTCAATCTAGTATTATATAGCAAAACTTCTTGTCCTGGTTCAAAATTTCTCTGATTAATCTTCCGATCATGCCATAATTTCATCTTTTCTTTATAAATCCTATCATTATCATATGATTCATTCCTTAATTCTTCCAATTCATTTAATTGCAACAATCTCTTCTCACCGGCTTCTTTCATATTATAATTAAATTCTTTAATCGCCCAATATGCTTTATGTTCTAATTCAATCGGTAAGTGACAAGTTTTTCCATATATAAGCTCGTAAGGAGTCATTCCAATCGGAGTTTTATAAGCGATCATGTATGCCCATAATGCGATTGTCTAGTCTTATAGACCGATCCAATCTATTAGGGTTTACGGACTTTTCTAAAATACGCTTAATCTCTCGATTAGAAACTTCGACTAATCCACTAGTTTGTGGATGATAAGCGATTGATATCTTCCGAATAATATTATATTTTTCTACTAGTTTGTGAATATATTTGTTTCTAAAATGAGTTCCTCCGTCAGTGATATTAACTCTCGGCATTCCAAATCTAGTAAAAATATTTTTCATTAAAAATTTTGAAACACTTTTAGCATCACACCTAGGTAAAGCTTGCGCTTCAATCCATTTGGAAACATAATCAACAGCTACTAATATATAAGAGTTTCCAAATGAAGGAATAAAAGGTCCCATGAAATCTAATCCCTAAACATCAAAAATTTCAACTTTTAATAAAAAACTCAGAGGCATTTCATTTCTTCTTGATATGTTTCCTACTCTTTGGCATTTATCGCAGGTTTTTATATATCTGTATACATCTCTAAATAGAGTAGGCCAGTAGAATCCAGATTGTAGAATTTTATAGGCGGTTTTATCGGTCCCAAAATGTCCTCCAAAATCGGAATCATGACATTTTTGAATAATTGGTTCAATTTCTTCATAAGGCACGCATCTTCTAATAATTAGATCCTTACATTGCTTATATAAGTATGGTTCATCCCAAAAGTATGTTTTAGTATCATGAATGAATTTTTTCTCGTTGTTGCAAAGTTAACATAGGTGGTAAAATGTCACTTACAATATAATTTACTATATCAAGCATACCAAGGTATTTTCCACTCATTTATATTATAAAGTTGTTCATCGGGAAAACTGTCTAAAATTTCATTATCGATATCGGATAATTCATGATTTTCTAATCTTCATAAATGATCAGCAATTTGATTATCAGTTCCCTTCTTGTTAACGATCTCAAAATTAAATTCTTGCATTAATAATATCCATCTAATTAATCTTGGTTTAGAATCTTTCTTTTGTATTAAATACTTAATAGCAGAATGATCAGTATGCACAATACATTTAGTTCCTATTAGATAATGTCGAAATTTATTAAAAGCATATACAACTACTAATAATTCTCTTTCAGTAACTGTATAATTTATTTCAGCATCATTTAGAGTTTTACTGGCATAATATATAACTTTAAAAATCTTATCATATCTTTGCCCAAGAACTGCTCCTATAGCATAATCACTAGCATCACACATAAGCTCGAATGGTTTCTCCCAATTAGGTGAAACTATTATAGGTGCTTGTAATTAATTTATCTTTTAATAATTTGAAAGCATTCGGGCATTCGATTGTAAATTCAAATTTCATGTCCTTTTCAAGAAGTTGGCATAGAGGTTTAGTAATTTTTGAAAAATCTTTTATATAACGTCTGTAGAATCCAACATGTCCAAGAAAACTTCTTACCCCTTTTACCATAGTTGGAGGTGGTAATTTAGCTATAACTTGAATTTTTGCAGAGTCTACTTCCATGCCATTTTCTGAAATTTTATGCCCTAATACAATGCTACCTGTAACCATAAATTGACATTTCTCCCAATTAAGAACTAAATTAGTTTTCTCACATACTTCAAATACTTTTTCAAGATGATTTAAACATGTGTCAAATGTTGTTCCAAATAAAGAGAAATCATCCATAAATACTTCTATTCCATTATCAATTAACTTACTAAATATAGACATCATACATCTCTGGAATGTTGCAGGTGCATTACATAATCCAAAAGGCATCATTCGAAAAGCGAAAGTTCCATAAGGACTAGTAAATGTAGTTTTCTCTTGATCTTCAGGAGAAATTTGTATTTGATGATAACCGGTATATCCATCTAAGAAATAAAAATACTTATGTCCGGCTAATCTATCTAACATCTGGTCTAGAAATGGTAAAGGGAAGTGATCTTTCCTGGTGGCTGCATTTAATTTTCTATAATCGATACATATTCGCCATCCAAGTAACTTGTCTTATAGGGATAAGATCATTATTTTCATTAGCTTTTACGGTCACTCCTCCTTTCTTAGGAACACGGTGAATTGGGCTTACCCAAGCATCGTCGAAATAGGATATATAATACCATTATCTAACCATTTTAAAATTTCTTTTTTGACTACTTCTTTCATTATCGGGTTTAATCTCCTTTGGGGATCTACTCTAGGCTTATATTCATTATCTAAAATAATTCTATGCATACAGATTGAAGGACTAATTCCTTTAATATCTGCTAAAGTCCAACCAAAAATTTTCTTATATTTTTTAAGGTATATAAAAGTTTTTGTTCTTGAGATTCATTTAATTCAGATGAAATAATAACTAGTAGAGTTGAAAAATTATCTAAGTAAGCATATTTCAAACTATTAGGTAACATTTTTAACTCAAGTTCAGGAGGTTTAATAATCGATGGAACTATATTTTTTTCAGAGTTTTCTGTATTATCCAAAAATTCAAATTTCTCTTGAATATAATCTAATTCTTCATTTATATCGGCCTTTTTAATTAATTCAGTATTTTCTTTTTCTAATTTTTCTTCATAATATTCCTTAAAATGTTCTTTTTGTAAATGATCGAGTACTTCCATTCGAAAACACTCATCATCTTTTCTAGTGCAGGATATTTCATTGATTTAGCAATATTAAAAGTTACTTTTTGGTCATTTACTCTCATAGTTAATTCTCCTTTCTGAACATCAATCATAGCTTTCCCAGTGGCTAAAAATGGTCTTCATAAAATGATAGAATTTCTTTATCTTCTTCCATATCTAAAACAATAAAATCTACAGGGAAGATAAATTTATCCACTTTTACTAAAACATCTTCAATAACTCCCTTAGGATATGTAACAGAACGATCGACTAGCCGAAAGGTTACTGAAGTAGGTGAAATTTCTCCCAATCCTAATCTCTTAAAAATTGATAGAGGCATTAGATTGATGCTTGCTCCTACTTCACACAAAGCTTTTCCATAGAATTTTTCTCCAATAGCGTAGAGTATAGTGAAACTACCAGGATCTTTTAATTTTTCAGGAAGCTTTTTCTGAATAATAGCACTACACTTTTCACTAAGTGCGATCGTTTCATTATTGGTAAATTTTCTTTTTTTATTTAGAATATCTTTCAAGAATTTTACATAGTTTGGCATTTGTTCTAAAGCTTCTGTTGACCTCATTTTTGATGAGGTCTTCTCTTCTTCTCTTTAGTACTTAGGATCTAGCCTTAGGCTTTTCCTTTGACTATCTTAGAGGATTAGAATTGGGACCCACCTTTTAGAAATTCAAACCACTTCTAAACTCCCTGCAAACTCCACAAACTTGATCGTAGACCCCTAATCACCTAGAGGCTTGAAATCAAATGTGGAAGTTTAAAGGATGAGTTCTATAGGACTTTTGGCCTTAGGAGCGCCTACAGGTGGCTCGATGCAGTGAAGGGTTGACTTGCACACACGAGTACACCTACACACTACACTTTCACACACTTCCTAAAAACACACCCATACCCGACTTGACCTCCTGACTCATGTAGGTGATTCACATGGATGGTCCTTAACCCCTAAGCCCTTGGCTAAGAGGGTTAGGAACAACATAGTGAATCCCTCAAATGAGTCCCTTCATGGCTCATGTGGGCTTGATATGGCTTCATGGCTCAACAAAAATGATTTCATTCCACTTAAATCCACCCAATCTTCAATTTTCCAAATTTTCAATTTTTGACCCCCGGGACCCTACACCCGCTAACCTACCCAAAGCCATGAATAGCCCAAATTTCTCAAAAAATTTCCAAATCACCCAAAATTCTCCAAAATCATTCCCAAACATTTCCACATCACTCAAATTGATCATCCATACCCAAAAATATCAAAAATTCCAAAAATACCTCCCAATACCCTCCAAATACCCAAAATACCCCTCCTAGCCAAAAAATCCAAAAATTCAGAAAATTCCCAGAAAATTCCAGAAAATCCCAAATATTCCCAATTTCATTTTGTTCAACTACACCATGGGCCAATTTTGTCAATTTACCCCACTTTTATCAAAACCCCCAATTTGACCCATTTTAACCCTAAGTGAACCCAATGCCAAAACTAAACCTACCCAATTGGCCCAAATTCTGGTCCAATTCAATTCTAAACTTCAATTCAACATCCCCAACACCAATCTAGACCAAATCCAAGCCCAATTTGATTGAAATTTGGATCCAATTTCACTTTTGGCCTTAAAGCCCAATTTGGACCCATGACCCAAACTTAGCCCAAACTCACCCAATTCAACTCCAATTAACCCCAAATCTTTTCTAAACCTTCCTTAACATCCCCATAAACAAGACACTAACATGATTTGCCCAAGATTTTGATCCAAACCCCACTCAAATTCAACCTAAAGCTAAAAGGCCCATTTTTGACCTAAACCCAAACCTAACCCAAATGAGCCCAAATCCCAAAATCAAAACCTAACCAAAGCCAAAACCTCTTTGAAACACTCCCATAAACATTTCCCAACATTAATTTTACATCAATTTCAACTCTAGCCCAACATTGGCCCAAGTTAGCCCAATTTGACCTACATAGGCCCACTTACCAATTAAACCCAAATTCAAACCAATTCAAGTCCAAATCACACCAAATTGACTCCAAACCACTCATGACACATCCCTAAACCAAACTCAACAATTATTTGGCCCAACCTCTTTACAAAATTTCTATTCATAAATTCATTTTCAAACCTAAAAGCCCACTTCCCTAAACCTTCCTAAAAGCCCATTTCCACCAAATACAAAAGCCCAAAATTGGCCCTAAAGCCCACATGACATTTCCATTTGCCATCCATTTAATCAAAGCCATTCCCTAAGTTATAATTCCATCATCAAACAATTCCAAATCAAGCCCCATACAAATTCACATCAAAATATCAAAATTTTTCTTAAATCCATTTACATGAAATTGACTTGACTTTTCCCAAGCCAAAGGTGAGCCATGAAGCCATGCATGAGCCACATGGAAGCCATGAGAGCCTCTTTACATGTCACCATACCATATTGGGTAGGAAGGAGGGCCCCTTTCCTTAATCCCTAAAGCTCATTAGCCTTAATCATGATTCACCTAAACCTAAATTTAATCCAAATATATTTGGATGGAGACTTCTCCATGCCAAACCAGTCGATCCCTTTGATCCCCCACAGCACCCAAAGCCACCTTGAAGGGTGCACCAAGCCCAAATGGGTGAGTTGACCCATTTAGACCCAAAAACTAGCCATGCCCCATTCTACTTTGGATCAAAGCCTTTACACTTGACATTTGCCAATTGCTTGCACAAACACCCAGCCCTGACCCACCTGACCCTGAGGGTGACCCTTGCCTGCCGGCCAGCCACCCCAGTCTCCGGAAAACTCCATGGCCGAGAGGTCCAAGTCAATCCAAGCTTGGAATTCTCACCTGTCGAGCCGCCCCATGCCTAGTGGCCATTGCGGCTGTTCTTCACTTGCCGTGAGCGGTCGATCCCGACCCTCGACTCCCCCGGGAGGCCCTCCGACCGCCTATTTAAACTCCCCACCTCTCGGCCATGAAGAGGTGCTGAAACAAACCTTAAGGAAACTCTGCCAAAATTGTTCCGGACTACTCCCCATACACGAGCACTTGATCCCCACCGAAATCCCCCTGCCATTTCTTCTCTGCGAGCTCGATTTCGAGTTGAAATCCAAGCCCAAAACCGGGACACTTCTCCACGGTGGATCAATCCTCAAATTGATTGGTCCTACACCTTCACCGGACCAAGAGAAGGTGTCCACCAGCAAAAGCCCCATCTCCGAGGCCACCCGGGTTGTTCCGGACTCCAAGGGTTGTGATCGGCCTTGGTGGAAATCACACCTAGGCAATTCACCGCATCCCAGGGCTTCATCCACTAGCCTCCTGCGGCTCCAACGAACGTGCCGAGCATCTCCGATTGAGGCTTCACCTCTCGGAGCTAAGGTATGGCCTCACTCTTCCTCCCGAGCTTCTGAACATTCTCCATTTTTATTGCGTAAATTTCATCCCACATAAACCGTATAGATCTGTTCGTCTTCTCGAGACGAATCCATAGAGCATAAGAACATGAAAATCCATTGAGTATCGAGTGAGATATTAGGGATTTAGTGTGGACGGCTCTCGGGTGAGGACACTTGGGGACGATGAACGGATGCCGTCCATTCAATACACGCGCGGACGGACGGCCAGGATCGCGTCGGATCAGAAGACGGAGCGATACAGCGGGTCCCGGGAGCGCTGACGCGGATGGCGGCGTCGAATGGGATCGCGACGCGTGTGCCTTCGGAGATGTTAAGGATGACGCGGCGCCGCGTGGATAAGTAGAAAATTAGGGGTATTTTCTATTTATTTAATTCCCTAAACTTCAAAAATTCATAACTTTGTGTAGGAAAATCATAAAAATAAAATAAAAATACCCTCTTGCTCGGTGAACGAGAGGAGAATAATGTGGAAAAGAAATCATTTAATTTCATCAAGTATTTTATTTTTTATAATTTATTTACTCTCTGCATACATTTAATTCTCCATGCATGTATACAATTCACCATGGCATGAGACCATAGGGCTTTTGAAGCCTCCGAATTTGGGAACATTCCCCGAATTTTCCAAAGTCGAAGGCCATCCCTATGAAGAGTTATTGATTTTTCAAATTCATGTCACCGTTTTGAGTATTTTAATTCCAATAAATAGCATGTTGTGAAATAAATTCTAGGAAAATTTGGTGATGTTCCTTATGACCGAGAGAACCTTAGGAAAAATAGGTTTTGAGTTAGTTCATTTTAGACAACCCTAATTGGCTTAAACACTCAAAATAGGTCTCTAATTAATTAGAGTTAACCATAGATCAAATTGACTTGAAATCAATTCTCCACTGACCTTTAGGATCAGAGGAACCCACCATAAAAGTTTGAAGTCAATTGGACTTGGTTAGCCCTATTAATTGGGTTGATTAAGCCATTTAGTCATTTTAAACTTTAAAAATTCATAACTTTCAAAATACCTTTCAAAAATTCATCAAATTGGTTCTAGAGCCTCTCTGATATCAGGGGAATTTAAGAAAATTAAAATTTCAATTTTCTAAAAAAGTTGATTTTTAATATTATTTTAATATTTTTAATAATTAAAAAATAATAAAAATCACAAAAATAATAAAATTCACCAAAATGTCACATTTTGAATTTTAATCACTTAGGAACAAACCCCATATTTTTCTTAGGCCTATTTGGTGAGATATTAATTTTTAAAGTTCTAGGGTAATTTTAAAATTAAAAAAATGTATTTTCTAGCATTTTCACTAAAATAATTATAATAAATCATAGAAAAATCAGAAAATTGCAAAATTTGCTTCTCTAGTTTCCTTGATATCAGAGAGATTTTTGAAAAACATAAAATTCATTTTTTAACATTTATTTTATTTTTAAATTAATTAATACTCCAGAACTTAAAATAATTCTAATAAATAAAATATAATTCAAAAAATCACAAAATTTGGTCCAAGTGGTCCTCTGGTCATTAGGAATGTCTCATAATTTTCTTAAGGACAGAAACTTTTCCTTGGTCATGTTATTAAATTTTCCTTGGAAATCTCTATTTTCTACCAAAAATAATTATATAAATAAATTAAATACAGAAAAATCACATTTTCTCCTCTAATGTCTTTATTGACATATGAGTGAAGTCACATAAAAATTTCAAGTTCATTTGAGTTCAATTTAGTGAGTTATGAAATTATTAGGCTTGAAGGGCAAAATGGTAATTAAAATCTTAACCCTTTAATTAAAACTTTAGGCTTAATAAAAAATTAATAGGTAAAATATTTGATCCTAATCTGATTTGGATGATTGAAATTTAATAATTGAAGGGTAGAAACCCATTAAGCAATTTAAAATGATTAAACTTTAATTAAATAATTGATTAAATTTGGAAGAATAATAAAATTGGAATTATTAAAATAGGGATATTATTAGGAAGAGATTTATTCTTTAATTTTAAAAAAAAATCCCTAAATTAATCATTTCATTAATGTTTAATTCTTAATTAAAATGATAATTCAAATTTAAAACATTGAAAGACTTAATCATTAAACTAAAATTAAATAATTGAACTCTTTAATTAAAATTAAAATGAATAAAATAAAATTAAATTAAATTAAAAATTAAATTAAATCAAATTAAATCAAATTAAAAATTAAATTAAATAAAATTAAATCAAATTAAAAATTAAACTAAAAATTAAATCAAATTAAAAATTAAATTAAAAAATTAAATTAAATTAAGAATTAAATTAAATTAAATTAAAAAAAATTAAATTAAATTAAATAAATTAAATTAAATTAAATTAAATTAAATAAATTAAATTAAATTAAATTAAATTAAATCAAATTAAATTAAAAATTAAATTAAATCAAATTAATTCAATGTAACATCAAATCGAACTAAATTGAATTAAATTGAATTAAATTAAATTAAATTAAGTTAAATTGAATTAAGTTGAATTAAATAACATCACCTAAGACATAAAGAACTCAAAAATAAATCTAAAATAACTTGAACACTATTCCAAACTTAAATCATTAATTTGAACTTAAATTTGAATCACAAACCATTTGAACACCAATTTACCCTCAAGAGCTTTAGTTGTCATAACTCCTAAACAGAATATTAAATGAAATGTTACTTCACTTATAGGACATTCAAATGTCCTAGTTCAACTGAGCAAGTTAACAAAACTTGAAAACCTCGGACGATCGATTCATTTACACAATTAAATTCATTTGGACTTAAAACAATCCTAGAAATATTGAAAAGATGTTTAAGATTCTTCTTAAGCACTTCCTCAATATGATAGGATATTCATAAGAACAATTGAACTTAATTGTTCTTTGATGAAGAAAATCGTCTTCAAACTAAAAACACAAGAGACACTAGACGTCATAGGAAATGACTAAGTATAGGATTAGGAATTTGGTAGAAAACCATAACCCTTACCTTAGCTTTACTAGGAACTTGCTTAAATATTCTAACTGTGTTTTAAGTGCGGCTTGGGATGACGGGAAGACCCTCCGGGTACGCTTTTATTTTATTGCGATTTACTTTACGGCAATTTATTTAATCGCATCGCACTTACTTTTCTTGCATGATAAACAACGGTTGCATGAAAACCTACACCTTTAGGACGAAACCAAAGCTGAAACCCATAACTAAATTAAAAGACACTACAAGATAAAATTCACCTCCACAACATTTCAAAATATAAGACAACTCAAAATTTAATCACAAACGAACACAAAATTACAACTACAACTAAATTAAAACGTCCTGTTGGATGATCGGGAATACCTCGGATGATGTAACCTACGTGTTGCTAACGGGATTTCCCACGGTCTAAATGAAAGTGTGGAACTCATTCAGTTGAGTTTAGCAAATTCATCTGGACTAAGTGAATCCGATAAAAATAATGATGCCGGAAGGATGGAACCGTGGGATCTTAACCGGTGTTGTTATAATCAACTTTAAGATTTGTTTTAATTAAAATACAAAAAACACTTGGAAATTAAGACTTCTCTAAACCAAAACACTTTTCTCATCCCTTGATTTATGATTTCTAAAACTAAACCTCTGCAACAACAAGGAGCTCGGAGCATGGTGGGCAGCACGGCCATCGTCGTCAGCAAAACTTGAACCTACTTCAACAAAACTTTCCTAGAATTAAACAACAAAGCCATAGGACTTCGAGGTAGTTTGCCTAGTGCAACATAAATCCTCAACTCTTCGTTAGGCATTTGCATTGCAAATTAAGCCCTAACTAGGTCTTAGGATTCCGAGGTAGTCGTCCGATACGACATAAACCCTCATATCTTCCGGGCAATTTGTATGATTCTATCATATAAATATAAGCCACTAATTAACTAAAATTGGCGAGATTAAAACATTAAATGAACATTAGGACTTTCCTAAATCCAAGCCAAACAATAGGATAGTCGGGAGATTACCGAAGTTCGCTTCGAATCCGTAATTTCTCCTACTTTTCTTCCTTTGAATTCCCAAAATAAAATGTTCCAAACTTGATCCATTCCCTATTGAGATTTCCAAAATACAATTCTTTGAAAACTTAAACTTTGAAATTCTTGAGAGCAGAATTATTGATTATTATCGAGAGTTTTCTTAGGTGATTCCCGTCACTTAAGATGTAATTAACTATAGGGGCTTGCCCTTATAGGGAGTTTTAAAGAACCCAGGTAATATAAACCCTGTTTAATGTTTTCATATTAGGCAGGGGAACTTGTCGGCTTATAAAATTGGTTTGCAGACCAAACGGATGTCACAAATCTCCTAGTTTATTTAATCGAGCCCCATCATCGAGCAGTGTGTCTATCCTTAGGGATAGATACACGGTTTGTGATGCGGTGCTCGTTTATATAAACTATTTGGGATGTGAGATCAGTTTGATTTCATATCTTAAAATCTTCAAATTTAAAATTATTTTCAAAATCAATTACTACTTTCTAAATTATATCTATATTTAAATTAAATTTAAAATTCGCCGACAACTTCTGTAGGTGACCCTTTTTCAAAACACACAACCTAAAAATATGCCGACAGCTTCTACTGGCATCTGTTCTAAAGCTTCTACGAAAGGAATATTTATTGTTAATTTCTTTAGAATTTCAAGGAATTTAGCAAACTGTTTATCTTTTTTATGTTGAATTAGTCGTTGAGGAAATGGTGGTGGAGGTTTTTCAACAGAAATTTTCATTGGTATTAAAGGATTTTCTATGTTTGGATCTTATTGATTCTTTTCCTTTTCGATTTTCACTTTCTCTTTTTGACTTTCAAGTTCTTTCTGAATTCGAGGTTCTAATTCTTTTCCACTTCATAATTGTATCGCTTTAATTTGTTCATTTCCTTTGTCTTTGGGATTTATTTCCACATTACTAGGGAATGTTCCACGTATTCTATTATTAAGCGCGGTAGCGATATGTCCAAGTTGAGTTTCAATATTTTTAATAGTTTGTTCCTTGATTTTGTAATTGATTTCCTTGTATTTGTAATTGATTTCCTTGATTTTGTAATTGATTTCCTTGATTTTGTAAATGTTGACCCATATTTAATATTAATTCTTCTATATATAATTTCTTATCTTTAAATTGTGGGTTATTATTATTAAATCCAGGTGGATAATTAGGTTTATAATTAGAATTTCCTTGATTAGAGGGATTTCTTATTGGTTGTGTTATGTTGTTCATCCATGGTTGATTAGTTGTATTATTATTCCAATTAAAATTAGGATGATTTTTCCATCCAGATTATAGTAATTTGCATATGGATTATTGGGTTACGTTATTAATAGCATTTATAGTTTCATAATGAGATTGGGATTCTATAAGTTGTCCAGATGAGTTTTCTTCTAATATAATTGGAGAGTAATTCTTTCCAAAACGATCTAATTTTTTAGATATAGCAGCGATTTGCGAAGCTAACATAGATATTGCATCATTTTCATGAATACTAGCTATCTTTTTCGGATTCATTCTATCAGTAGGCCATTGAAAATTATTGGTAGCCATTTCTTTGATTAGTGCATAGGCTTCATTAAATGGTTTTGACATTAATAATCCTCACGTGACGACATCGATGATTGATCTTAAAGATCCTACTAATCCATTAATAAAAAGTTTGAATAATTAACCTGATACGGTAATGCATGATGTGGGCATTTCCTAAGAAGTTCTTTAAATCTCTCCCGAGGCTTCATATATTGATTCTCCATCAAGTCGACTAAAAGAAGTTATATCATTTCTAAGCTTAGCAGTTTTAGATGGTGGAAAATATTTGGATAAAAATTTTTGTGATAATTCTCCCCAAGTTTTAATAGATCCAGGTGCTAACGAATTTAACCACATTTTAGCCTTATCCATTAAAGAAAAAGGAAAAATTCTAAGTCTAATAGCATCGTTAGATACGCCTTCATATTTGAAAGTAGCACATAGTTCTAAAAAACTAGCAAGATGTAAATTAGGATATTCAGTAGGTGAACCACTAAATTGATTGTTTTGTACCATTTGGATAATTGCAGGTTTAAGTTCAAATGAATTAGCAGCTACATCAGGGTTTTGAATAGTTAAATGAATTTCATCTACTGTATGGTTGGCATAATCTTTTAATGGTCTCTGTTGATTGATATTTTCATTTTCAGGAATATTCGCCATTTTTGTTAAATTTATAATTTCTCTTTTTTGTTTTCTAATTCTTTTAATTGTTCGTTCTAATTCTGAATCGTAAGGTATTAAATTTTCGTTTCCAAATTTTCGCATACAATTTTATAAAATTTTAAAATAGTCCGTTACTCTTAGTAAATAATTTTTTTACTTCCCCGGCAACGGCGCCAAAAACTTGACCCACTTTTTGTATGTTTGCAATTTATGTTAATAGCAACGGCATCAAAAACTTGATCCCGTTTTAATGTATATATTTAATTTTATGAATGTATAATGTGGATTCTACGCAAGTATACGTACCGTATCAAGTAATACGAGCTCTAGTGGAGTCCTGGTTATCGATCCACGGGGAAGTTTTTAACGATTTGTATCGACTAAATTTAAAGGAATTACTTACTAATATAATATACGAAATTTAGAATAATTAACTAAAGCAAACTAAAGTAAACTAATGCTTTAAAATAAAGTTGATTTAAAAGATTTCGGAAAAAGTATCCTTCTCCTTGTTTTTAGAAAATTAAGTGAATGATGAATTTAAATAGAATTTCTTTTATTGTATTGTGACAAATAGGAGCATTCCTATTCTTTACCCTTTGGTCCGAGTGCGAAGAACATTGACTAATCCTATGTTTGATTGCGAATCATGCTGGCAGTTGGGAGGATGCTGGTTGCCACTTCGAAGCTCCCACGTTCCCCTTACCGAGGGCTAACATCTACACTTCGACTCTCAAACAATAGGACCAAATTGAATATTTTAGTCACGTCACACTAAAATGTCCGATTCTGCGTCCCGATAAATAATATTTCCCTATTTATTTGCATTCTCCTTCCAAGGCTTTTCACTTCCCTGAATATTGGATGTAATCTTTACTATAGTTGATAATTCAACATATTTTAACAATTCAATGGGCCAGATTGAAAGTAAATTAAGTTTTAAGTAAAAATTATCACAATTTATTTTAATATTTTAGGCAATTCTATTTAATTTCATCAATTCACATAATTTTATAAACAAGGAGAAAGACTAAGAAAACTACTCAGAATGCATGGGAATTAAACAAAACATGGATTTCAATTAAAGTTAACAACAATAAACAAAGATACTTATCTTAATTTCCTCCCCAAGCAGACTCCTTGAAGTTCCTTTGACTTTTCCTTCCAGTACAACACACTTCTAAACTCACTAATTACACTCTAAAACTCTTAAAATAAACACCAAGTAGACACTAATACTCTCTAAATAAACTCACACATAAATAGACACCAAAAAGAGACACACTAGACACACAATTTCATCCTCTATTTATAGAGGTAGACAAAGGTCCAAGGGGTACTTAAGCACTGTCGGCGTTTTTTTTTTAGGTTTGTGGTGTTTTATTTTGAAAAGAGAGTCGCCTATAGAAATTGTCGGCGAATTTTAATTTAATTTAAATAAATAGTTTGAAAAGTAGTATTTGATTTTGAAAATAATTTTAAGTTTGAAAATTTTAAGATATGAAATCAAGCTGACCTCACATCTCGAATAGTTTATATAAACGAGCGCCGCACCACAAACCGTGTATCTATCCCGAAGAATAGACACCGTTGCTTGATAACGGGGCTCGATTAAATAAACTAGAAAGGTTTGTGACATCCGTTTGGTCCGCGAACCAATTTTATAAGCCGACAAATTCCCAGCTTAATATGAAACTATTAAACGGGGTTTATATTACACAGGTTCTTAAAGTTCCCTATAAAGGCAAGCCCCTATAGTTAATTACATCTTAAGTGACGGGAATCACCTAAGAAAACTCTCGATAATAATCAATAATTCGCTCTCAAGAATTTCGAAGTTTAAGTTTTCAAAGGATTGAATTTTGGAATTTCAATAGGGAATGGATCAAATTTGGAACATTTTTATTTTGGGAATTCAAAGGAAGAAAAGTAGGAGAGATCACGGATTCGAAGCGGACTTCGGTAATCTCCCGATTATCCTATTGTTTGGCTTAGACTTAGGAAAGTCCTAATGTTCATTTAATGTTTTAATCTTGCCAATTTTAATTAGTTAGGGCTTATATTTATATGATAGAATCATACAAATTGCCTAGAAGATATGAGGGTTTATGTCGTATCGGACGACTACCTCGGAATCCTAAGACCGGTTAGGGCTTAATTTGCAATGCAAATGCCTAACGAAGAGTTGAGGATTTATGTTGCGCTAGGCGAACTACCTCGAAGTCCTATGGCTTTGTTATTTAATTCTAAGAAAGTTTCTTTGAAGTAGGTTCGAGTTTCTGTCGACGACGATGGCCGTGCTTGCCCACCATGCTCCGAGCTCCTTGTTGTTGCAGAGGTTTAGTTTTAGAAATCATAAATCGAGAGATGAGAGAAGTGTCTTGGTTTAGAGAAGTCTTAATTTCCACGTGTTTTTTGTGTTTTAATTAAAACGGATCTTAAAGTTGATTAAACGGAACCGATTAAGATCCCGCGGTTCCGTCATCCGGCACCAGTTATTTTCATCGAATTCACTTAGTCCGGATGAATTTGCTAAACTCGACTAAATGAGTTCCGCACTTTCATTTAGACAGTGGGAAATCCCGTTAGCAACACGTGGGTTACATCATCCGAGGTATTCCCGATCATTCGATGAGACGTTTTAATTTAGTTGTAGTTGTAGCTTTGTGTTACGTTTGTGATTAAATTTTGAGTTGTCTTATATTTTGGAATGTTGTGGAGGTGAATTTTATCTTGTAATGTCTTTTAATTTAGTTATGGGTTTCGGTTTTGGTTTTGTCCTAAAGGTGTCGGTTTTCATGCAAGCTGTGGTTTATCGTACAAGAAAAGTAAAGTACGGTGCATGTAAGTAAATTGCGATAAAGTAAATTGCAATAAAGTAAAAGCGTACTCGGAGGGTCTTCCCGTCATTCCAAGCTGCACTTAAAATACGGTTAGAATATTTAAGCAAGTTCCTAGGTAAAGCTAAGGGAAAAGGTTTATGGTTTTCTACCGAGTTCCTAATCCTATGGCTAGTTGTTTCCTATGACGTCTAGGTTCTTTGTGTTTTTGGTTTGAAGACGATTTTCTTCATCGAAGAACAATTAAGTTCAATTGTTCTTGTAAATATCCTATCATATTGAGGAAGTGCTTAAGAAGAATCTTAAACATCTTTTCAATATTTCTAGGATTGTTTTAAGTCCAAATGAATTTAATTGTGTAAATGGATCAACCGTCCAGAGGTTTTCGAGTTTTGTTTACTTGCTCGAGTGAATTAGGATGTTTGAATATCCTTATAAGTGAAGTGTCACTTCATTTGATGTTCATTTAGGAGTTATGATAACTAAAGCTCCTAAGGGCGAATGATATTTAATGATTTGTGATTCAAATTTAAGTTCAAATTAATGATTTAAGTTTGGAATAGTGTTGAGTTATTTTAGATTTATTTCTTCATGTCTTAAGTGAGGTTATTTAATTTAACTTAATTTATCTTAATTTAATTTATTTTAATTTAATTTATTTAATTTAATTTGATTTGATTTAATTTAATTCGAGTTTAATTTATTTGATTTAATTTCTTAATTTAATTTAATTTTAATTTAATTTAATTTAATTTAATTTAATTTTATTTATTTTAATTTAATTTTATTTATTTATTTAATTTAATGTATTTAATTCATTTAATTTAATTTAATTTGTTTATTTGATTTAGCTTAATTTTAATTTAATTTAATGCAACTTTTTAATCTTAATTTAATTTAATTTAATTGAGATTTTTTGAAAGAGTTTAATGATTTAATTTAATTTAGTGATTAAATCTTTTAATATTTTAAATTTGAGTTATCACTTTAATTAAGAGTTGAGTATTAATGAGATGATTAATTTAGGGATTTTTAAATTAAAGAATAAGTCTCTTCCTAATAATATCCCTATTTTAATAATTCCAAATTTATTATTCTTCCAAATTCAATTAATTATTTAATTAAAGTTTAATTATTTTAAATTACTTAATGGGTTTCTACCCTTTAATTATTTAAATTTCAATCATCCAAATCAGATTAGGATCAAATATTTTACTTGTTAATTTTTATGAGACCTAAAATTTTAATTAAGGGTTAAAATTTTAATTACCATTTTGCCCTTTAAGCCTAATAATTTCATAACTCACTAAGTTGAACTCAAATGAACTTGAAATTTTTATGAGACTTCACTCATATGTCAATAAAGACATGAGAGGAGAAAATGTGATTTTTCTGCATTTAATTTATTTATATAATTATTTTTAGTAGAAAATAGAAATTTTCAAGGAAAATTCAATGACATGACCAAGGGAAAGTTTCTGTCCTTAAGAAAATTAGGGGACATTCCTAATGACCAGAGGACCACTTGGACCAAATTTTGTAATTTTTTGAATTATATTTTATTTATTAGAATTATTTTAAGTTCTGGAGTATTAATTAATTTAAAAATAAAATAAATGTTGAAAAATAAATTTTATAATTTTTAAAATTCTCTCTGATATCAAGGATTCCAGAGAACCAAACTTCACAATTTTCTGATTTTTTCTTGATTTATTATAATTATTTTGGTGAAAATGCTAGAAAATACATTTTTTTTTTAATTTTAAAATTACCCTAGAGCTTTTAAAAATTAATATCTCACTAAATAGACCTAGGAAAAATATGGGACTTGTTCCTAAGTGATTAAAATTCAAAATATGACATTTTGGTGAATTTTATTATTTTTGTGATTTTTATTATTTTTTAATTATTAAAAATATTAAAATAATATTAAAAATCAACTTTTTAGAAAATTGAAATTTTAATTTTCCTGAACTCCCTGATATCAGAGAGACTCCAAAACCAATTTGGTGAATTTTTGAAAGATATTTTGAAAGTTATGAATTTTTAAAGTTTAAAATGGCTAAGTGGCTTAATCAACCCAATTAGTGGGGCTAACCAAGTCCAATTGACCTCAAATTTTTATGATGGATTCCTCTGATCCTAAAGGTCAGTGGAGAATTGATTTCAAGTCAATTTGATCTATGGTTAACTCTAATTAATTAGAGACTTATTTTGGGTGTTTAAGCCGATTAGGGTTAATTTAAGTGAATTAACTCAAATCCTATTTTTCCTAGGGTTCTCTGGTCATAAGGAACATCACCAAATTTTCCTAGAATTTATTTCACAACATGCTAATTTTTGAAATTAAAATACTTAAATCGGCAACATGCATTTGAAAAATCAATAACTTTTCACGGAGATGGCCTCGACCTTGGAAAATTCGGGGAATGTTCCCAAGTTCGAAGGCTTCAAAGCCCTATGGTCTCATGCCATGGTGAATTGTATACATGCATGGAGAATTAAAACAATGCGGGGAGTAAATAATTAATTAAAAATAAAATGCTGGACGAAATTAATTAATTTCTTTTCCACATTATTCTCCTACATTCACTGAGCGAGAGGGTATTTTTATTTTATTTTTGTGATTTTTCTACACAAAGATATGGATTTTTAAAGTTACGGGAATTAAATAAATAGAAAATACCCTATTTATCTACTTATCCACGCGGCGCCGCGTCGACCTCGGCGACTCCGAAATGCCGCGTGGCGCGCTCCCATTCGACGCCGCCATCCGAGTCGGCGGCCGGGCCCCGCGGTTCTCGTACCGTCTCTCGGTCCGACGCCCTGCGGCCGTCCGTCCGCGCATGTATTAAATGGACGGCATCCGTTCATCGTCCCCAAGTGTCCTCGCCCGAGAGCCGTCCACACTAAATCCTTAAGATCTCGCTCGATACTCAACGGATTTTTATGTTCTTATGCTCTATGGATTCGTCTTGAAGAGACGAACACATCCATACGGTAAACATGCATTGAAATTAAGGCATTTGAAATGGAGAATCTCCGAAGCTCGGGATGAAGAAGCTAGCTCATACCTTTGCTCGGAGAAGTGAAGCTTCGATGCGAGAGTTGTTGCACCTTCGATTGGATCTGGCGAGCTCCGGATGAAGTCTCTCGGTGCAGTGAATTGTCTAGGTTGAACTTCGACCACGGTCGATCACAAAGCTTGGAGTACGGAGCAACGCGGGTGGCTCTGGAGATGGGGCTTTCTGCTGGTGGACACCTTCCCCTGGTACGGTGAAGGTGTAGGACTAATCGATTTGGGGATTGGTTCACCGTGGGGAAGTGTCCTGGTTTTGGGTTTGGATTTCGACTACGAAATTAAGCTCACAGAGAGGAAATGGCAGGGGGATCTCACTGGGGATCAAGTGCTCTGTGTAGGAGGAGGGGTCTGGAACAATTTTGGCAGAGTTTTGGCAAGGTTTGTGCAACTCTCTTCTCATGGCCGAGAGGGGGTGGTGTTTAAATAGGCATGGCCGGAGGCTCTCTCGGGGGTGGCGAGGGTTGGGATCGAGTCTGCTTTGGTCGTAGGAAGAACGACCATGGTGGCCATTGGGCATGGGGCGGCTCGGCAAGGTGGAATTCCAAAGTTGGCTCACTCCCGAGGTCTCGGGCATGGCGTTTTCCGGCGGCGGGTGGCCGGCCGGCCGAGCATGGGTCACCCTCGAGGTCGGGCGGGCCGGGGTTGGGTGTTTGTGCAAGCGATTGGCAATGGCCGAGTGTAAAGGCTTTGATCCAAAGTAGAATGGGGCATGGCTAGTTTTGGGTCTAAATGGGTCAACTCACCCATTTGGGCTTGGTGCACCCTTCGAGGTGGCCTTGGGTGCTTGTGGGGGATCAAATGGATCAGTTGGTTTGGCATGGAGAAGTCTCCATCCAAATATATTTGGATTAAATTTAGGTTTAGGTGAATCATGATTAAGGCTAATGAGCTTTAGGGATTAAGGAAAGGGGCCCTCCTTCCTACTCAATATGGCATGGTGGAGTGTCCAAGGCTCTCATGGCTCACATGTGGCTCATGCATGGCTTCATGGCTCACTTTTGGCTTGGGGAAAGCTTGGTCGATTTCATGAAAATGGATTTTAGGAATTTTTGGTAATTTGATGGAAATTTGTATGGAACTTGATTTGGAATGATTTGATGATGGATTTAGGACTTAGGTAATGGCTTTGATTAAGTGGATGGCAAATGGAAATGTCATGTGGGCTTTAGGGTAGATTTTGGGCTCATTGAAATGATTTTAGATGGGCTTTTAAATGGTTTAGGAAAGTGGGCTTTTGAATTTTAAAATGGATTTTGGGATGAAATTTTGGTAAAGGCTTGGGCCAAATAATTGTTGAGTTTAGTTTAGGGATGTGTCATGAGTGGTTTGAAACAAATTTGAGGTGATTTGGGTTTGAATTGGATTGGATATGGGCTTTTTGGTAAAGAGGCTAAGGTGGGCCAAAATGGGCTAGCATGGGCCAATGTTGGGCTAGGGTTGAAATTGATGTAAAATTAATGTTGGGAAATGTTTATGGGAGTGTTTCAAAGAGGTTTTGGCTTTGGTTGGGTTTTGATTTTGGGATTTGGGCTCATTTGGGCTAGGTTTGGGTTTAGGTCGAAATGGGCCTCTTAGCTTTGGGTTGAATTTGAGTAGGGTTTGGATCAAAGTTTTGGGCAAATCATGTTAGTGTTTTGTTTATGGGGATGTTAAGAAAGGTTTAGAAAAGATTTGGGGTTAATTGGAGTTGAATTGGGTGAGTTTGGGTTAGGTTTGGGTCATAGGTCCAAATTGGGCTTTAAGGCCGAAAGTGAAATTGGACCCAAATTTCAATCAAATTAAGCTTGTCTTTGGTTTAGATTGGTGTTGGGGATGTTGAATTGAAGTTTAGAATTGAATTGGACCAGAATTGGGATCAATTGGGTAGATTTGGTTTGACATTGGGTTTACTTTGGGTTGAAAATGGGTCGAGTGGGGGTTTTGACAAAAGTGGGGTAAATTGACAAAATTGGCCCATGGTGTAGTTGGACAAAATGAAATTGGGAATATTTGGGATTTTCTGGAATTTTCTGGGAATTTTCTGAATTTTTGGATTTTTGGGTCAAAAGGGGTATTTTGGGTATTTGGAAGGTATTGGGGGGTATTTTGGGATTTTTGATATTTTTGGATATGGATGATCAGTTTGAGTGATGTGGGAATGTTTGGGATTGATTTTGGAGAATTTTGGGTAATTTGGGAATTTTTGAGAAATTTGGGTAGTTTCGAGGGCATTTGGTAGAGTTGGTGGGTGTAGGGTCCAGGGGTCGAAAATTGAAAATTTGGAAAATTGAAGATTGGGTGGATGTAAGTGGAATGAAATCATTTTTGTTGAGCCATGAAGCCATATCAAGCCCACATGAGCCATGAAGGGACTCATTTGAGGCATTCACTATGTTGTTCCTAACCCTCTTGGCCGGAGGCTTAGGGGTTAAGGACCATCCATGTGAATCACCTACATGAGTCGGGAAGTCAAGTTAGGTAAGGGTGTGTTTTAGGAGGTGTGTGAAAGTGTAGTGCATAGGTGTAGTGTATGTGTAAGTCGGCCCTTTCACCGGACCGGGCCACCGAGGCGATCCTAAGGCGAAAGAGTCCTATAGGAACTCATCCTTTAAACTTCCACATTTGATTTCAACCCTCTAGGTGATTAGGGGTCTATAGTCGAGTTTGTGGAGTTTGCGGGGAGTTAAGAAGTGGTTTGAATTTCTAAAAGGTGGGTCCCGATTCTAGTCCTCTAAGATAGTCGAAAGGAAAAGCCTAAGGCTAGATCCTGAAATACTTAAAGAGAAGAAGAGAAGACCTCATCGAAAATGAGGTCAACAAATGGACCCCGATAGGTGTGGTGAGTCGACGGAGCACACCGCACGTATTGGTGTTGACCGAAGCGATCAACAAAACCAACACGGATGTCCAAGTAACAAACTTAGGACGAAGTAGAAGAGTTTCCGTGGGGAGTGTCGAGTATATCTCTAAGGCTGGAGATTCCCGAACTCTCGGCTGGGAAAGGAAAAGGAGGTGAATCCCAAATCACATGATATGGGAGAAATTTCAATTTAGATTTTATTTTGTTTCATGTTCGAGTTATGATGTGTGAGTTTAAATTTCGATTTAGAATTTTAATTTAGATTGAAGTTTGTCGAGATTAATTTGAAGGGATTTGATTTGGAATGAAAATTGGAATTTTGAAGTTTTAGATGCAACATCTTCAACCCCAAAAGAAGATCGAATCGATTAGATTGAGTCATTGCAATGAGGAAAGACCTCAGAATAATGCGGTATTGGATGTAAAATCCGTAACCTCAAGAGTTTGATTTGATGTATTTCGGTGCGATAGGAAAAGAATCCTAAAGCGATGCGGTCTTGGATGTAAAATCCTCGACCCAAAAGTTTGGATTGATGTATTTCGGTGCGGTAGGAAGAGAATCCTAAAGCGAGTGCGAGTCTTGGATGTAAAATCCTCGACCCAAAGGTTTGAATTTGATGTATTTCGGTGCGATAGGAAGAGAATCCTAAAGCGAGTGCGGTCTTGGATGTAAAATCCTCGACCCAAAGGTTTGAATTTGATGTATTTCGGTGCGATAGGAAGAGAATCCTAAAGCGGTGCGGTCTTGGATGTAAAATCCTCGACCCAAAGGTTTGAATTTGATGTATTTCGAGTGCGATAGGAAGAGAATCCTAAAGCGATGCGGTCTTGGATGTAAAATCCTCGACCCAAGAGTTTGAATTTGATGTATTTCGGTGCGGTAGGAAAAGAATCCTAAAGCGAGTGCGGTCTTGGATGTAAAATCCTCGACCCAAAGGTTTGAATTTGATGTATTTCGGTGCGGTAGGAAAAGAATCCTAAAGCGAGTGCGGTCTTGGATGTAAAATCCTCGACCCGAGAGTTTGAATTTGATGTATTTCGGTGCGATAGGAAGAGAATCCTAAAGCGATGCGGTCTTGGATGTAAAATCCTCGACCCAAAAGTTTGAATTGATGTATTTCGGTGCGGTAGGAAAAGAATCCTAAAGCGATGCGGTCTTGGATGTAAAATCCTCGACCCAAAGGTTTGAATTTGATGTATTTCGGTGCGGTAGGAAAAGAATCCTAAAGCGAGTGCGGTCTTGGATGTAAAATCCTCGACCCAAGAGTTTGAATTTGATGTATTTCGGTGCGGTAGGAAGAGAATCCTAAAGCGGTGCGGTCTTGGATGTAAAATCCTCGACCCAAAAGTTTGAATTGATGTATTTCGGTGCGGTAGGAAAAGAATCCTAAAGCGGTGCGGTCTTGGATGTAAAATCCTCGACCCAAAGGTTTGAATTTGATGTATTTCGGTGCAATAGGAAGAGAATCCTAAAGCGAGTGCGGTCTTGGATGTAAAATCCTCGACCCAAAAGTTTGAATTTGATGTATTTCGGTGCAATAGGAAGAGAATCCTAAAGCGGTGCGGTCTTGGATGTAAAATCCTCGACCCAAAAGTTTGAATTGATGTATTTCGGTGCGGTAGGAAGAAAATCCTAGAGCGAGTGCGATCTTGGATGTAAAATCCTCGACCCAAAGTTTGAATTGATGTATTTCGGTGCGGTAGGAAAAGAATCCTAAGCGGTGCGGTCTTGGATGTAAAATCCTCGACCCAAAGGTTTGAATTGATGTATTTCAGTGCAGTAGGAAGAGAATCCTAAAGCAGTGCAGTCTTGGATGTAAAATCCTCGACCCAAAGGTTTGAATTTGATGTAAGGTTTAATGTGAGATCTGGAAAGATCGAATTTGAGATTTGAAATTTGGTCGAGATTTGAAATTTGGAAAGATTGAATTTGAGATTTGAAATTTGACATGAAGAGTTTGAACTCGGTTGAAATTTGATTTAAGATTTGATTTGAAATTTGGAAGATCAAAATTGAGATTTGAAATTTGACTGAGATTTGGAATCTGGAAAGATTGAATTTGGAATTTGAAAGGATGAGTTTGAACTCGGTTGAAATTTGATTGAGGATTTGATTTGAAATTTGGAAGATCACATTTGAAATTTGATCGAGATTGGATTCGAAATTTGATTGAGAATTTGATTTAAGATTTGGAAGATCGAATTTGAAATTTGATTGAGATTTGATTTGGAAAAGAAAACAAGGAAAACTTTATTATCAGGATTTTATTTATTTTAGCACATTTTTGTCATTTTTGGGTTCGGACCCAGTCATAAGTAATCACTTCACCCGTGCTTCTAGGGATGGAAAGTTCATTCCTTCGAAACATCAGGTAGCGTAATACTTTTTCAAGTATCGTCCATTGATCGGAAGCATATGTCGTTCTCCCTGGCAATTCACTAGGCTGGTAGGAACCTCCCGAGTATACTTGCTTCGACCACAAACGGTCCTTCCCGAGTGGGTTCGAATTTTCCTCCTATCTTGCGGTGTGCAAGGATAGGTCTCTTGAGAACGAGAACTAAGTCACCAACTTTAAAGGTTCTTGGGCGGACCAGTTTATCATGGGCTTGAACCATCTTAGCTTGGTATAGTTCTAGATTCTGTTGCGCTGCAAGTCTTTTCCCTTCCAGGCTCTCTAATTCTTCGAGTCGTAATTTGGCGTTCTCTTCGTTGTGATTTTATTTGCAATCGCGATTCCGAGTGAAGGGAGCTCGAACCTCTAAAGGTAACATCTGCCTCGGACCCATACACCGGAGCGTAAGGTGTAGCTTGCGTAGGAGTTACGAAGGTTGTCCGGTAGGCCCATAAGGCTTCTAACAACTTCTCGTGCCAATTTCTCTTATTGTCGTCTAAAGTCTTCTTTAAAATTTGAACGAGAGTTTTATTAAAAGCCTCGGCTAGGCCGTTTGCTCTTGGGTAGTAAATTGTTGAATATCGCCGGTCGATTCCGTGTCTCCCGACAAAATTGTTGATTTGTGTGCTTCGAATGCCGACCCATTATCCGAGATGATCCTGCGCGGCACCCGAAACGGTAGACAACTTGGTTTTTTGAAAAATTGTAGCACGTGGTGTGCTTTTACTTCTCTAAGTGGAACTACCTCTGCCCACTTGGAAAAGTAATCTGTAGCCGCAAGAATGAAGCGATGTCCTTTCGAAGATGGCGGTTCTATTGGACCCACTATATCTGTGCCCCAACATTCGAATGGCCGCGATGCGATTGTCGGATGTAGCACATTTGGAGGTTGGTGTAGAACCACTCCGTGCACTTGGCAGCGGTGACGGCTCTTGGCGATTTTCATGCGGTCGGTCATCATCGAGGGCCGGTAGTACCCTAGTCTTTTAATTTTCATTTTCATCTTTGGACCCGACTGGTGAGCGCCACGAGTCTCGAATGCACTTCTTTAACAATTTCGCGGGCTTCGGACCCGCTTAGGCACCTTAGCCACATTTGATCAAAAGACCTTCGTATAATGTGTTGTTTACTAATGCGTAGGACGAGTTCTTTTCTTGATCCGATGGGCTAACGACCTATCCTCCGGTAGTTTCCCTGTTTGTAGGTAATCCATCGATGGTCGTCGCCGATCTTCCGTGTTTTACGTCATCTGTTGCAAGCTGATCCTTTTTCCTTTTCGATTTGTGTATCGTGTCTATGTCAAGTCTGTGATAGGACCCGGCGTCACGTGAGCCGACACTTCCATCGATTCATCTTGCAAACGAGGCAAATTCTTTTGCGAGACGAGCTAGCCGCATCCGTTAGAGCGTTTTCTTTTACGGGAATTTTGTAGATTGTCACATTTGGAATCCGTTCCAACAATTTGTATGGCATACTGGAAGTATTGTTCGAGTCTTGGTTTTAAAATTCTGTATTGTCCGACGATCTGTTGAATGATTAACTGTGAATCTCCGTAGATGTTGATGTCTGTTATCCCCATTTGAATGGTTAATTCCAGTCCCGTTATGAGGGCTTCGTATTCTCTTCGTTGTTTGTACACGGCTCCGTCAAGTGGTAGGAGTATCTTAACATCCCCGCTCCGGTGTTATAAAGATTAGCCGATTCCTGCCTTACAGGCACTATCACTTGCGATTCTTCGTCTTTGTGTCGTCGAAGATGCTCCGTCGAAATATAATTCCCAACGTCGATCATCGAGGTCTTCTAGGTTCATTATTTGTTCATCCGGCGGATCGTCATTGAGAGGAGATTCTGCCGGCGAAGGGTGTCTTTGCGAGAAAGTCTGCTAGGGCTTGTCCCTTTACGGCACGAAGAGGCACGAAAGTTATATCAAATTGCAATAATATCATTGACCATCGGCAAGCTCGCGGAAAGCGTTGGACGAGTCATCGAGTATTGCAATGGATTAAACTTCGAGATTAGGTTGACCTTATGAGAAAGCATGTAGTGCACGAGCTTTTGAGCGGCGAAGATCGGGTCCAAACAATGCTTTTCAATTGCGGGATACCTTATTTCCGTCGGCGATAAACGACGGCTTAAGTAATAAAGAGCATTTTCTTTACCCTCATCATTGACACAGGCTAACGAGGCTCCGAGAGAGTCGTCTAAAGCCGCGGTATAAAGTATTAGCGGTCTACCCGAGGCCGAGGTCTGCTAAGACGGGAGGTGTCATTAAATATTGTTTAATGTCTTCGAAGGCCCTACGGCATTTCTCTTCCCAAATAAATTTGGCGTCCTTTTTAACTAGTGCCGAGAAGGTCGACACCTACTCGACGAGGTTTGAGATAAAGCGTCGAAGATATGCCGACTTCCCTTGAAAAGATCGTAGTTGTTTTAAGGTTTTGGGAGGCGGCATTTCTAAGATGGCTTTAATCTTTTCCGGATCGATTTCGATTCCACGATGTCGGACAACGAATCCTAAGAATTTCCGGAGGTGACGCCGAAGGCGCATTTTAAGGGATTCATCTTAAGGTTAAATTGCCTTAATCGTTCGAAAACAATTCTCAAATCATACAAGTGGTTGTCCTTTACTTTGCTTTTGATGACCACATCGTCCACGTAGCATTCGACTTGATTGTGGATGAGATCATCAAAAATTCTTGTCATTGCTCTTTGGTAGGTTGCTCCTGCGTTCTTCAATCCGAATGGCATCATTGTGTAGCAAAATACTCCGATCGGCGTTACGAATGCTGTAAGCTTTTCATCTTACTGGAGCCATTTTTATTTGGTTGTATCACGAAGATCCATCCATGAACGAGAATATTTCATGTGTTGAAGCGATGTCGATCATTAATTACGGGATCGGTAGAGGAAATTCATCTTTTGGACATGCCTTGTTTAAATCTCCGAAATCCACACAAATTCGATCCGACCATTCTTCTTCTCGGTCGGTACCACGTTGGCTAACCAAGTCGGGTATTGTTCTTCACGGACAAATTTAGCGTCTATTAACTTTTTAACCTCGACTATGACTTGTTGTTCGATTTCTAGACGCATTCTTCCGGGACCTTGTCCGATCGGAACGAAGTAGGGTCCACTCTAGTTTATGGACTGCGACCTCTGGAGCTAAACCTGGCATCTCATCGTAGCTCCAAGCGAAACAGTCTTTGAATTCCATTAATAACTTGATTATTTCTTCTGAGTCTTCTTTATTGAGTAAGGAGCTAACAAAGGTAGGTTTAGGCTCTTCGCTAGTACCTAAGTTAACTTCCGTTAACTCATCTATCGTAGATTTGATTTCTTCTTCGAATTACGGTGGAGCGTCTCCGATTTGTAAATCTTCGAGTTCATCCGTAGTTTCCATGCGGTTTTCATTAGACCCGCAGGTGACAACCAAGCAAAATTCGGTATCGTCAGCCGATCTACTTGTGCCAAATCCGAGACCATGTTTTGAGTTGGGTGGACGACCGGAGTTATTCCATAAATTTTCAAAACGTTGTGATTGACCTTTTGTCCACTTGTCGAGGTAAGAAACCACGTTGAATTAAATTCGAACACGGGAGAGTACCACTCAAAAGGCAATTCCATTAATTCTGATGAAGTAGCATCTTCAAATTGTACATTATTTTCAGTTTTGGAGGAAGAAGCACCACGGTAGAATTTGATTGGTTTTGCACCACTGCTACGTATCTCTTTGACCTCCATACCCTCGATCTTATTAGAATGGATCGGGGTCAGGGTCATAGTATGTACATAGTGGTTAATCTTCTCGTACATCGATTTATATTCTTCGTTTCTTTCATCTTCGAGAGGGATTCTGAATTGCGGCTTCTTCGACTTATTGTCGTTGCTTCTTGTTTGATTTCTTTTTCTTCTTCGAACTATCTTCCCAATCAACATTGATGGTTGGTTTCCTCTCGTCCAATCGTCCTAACGTCTCTACCACGACCTCGTCCCCGGCCTCGTCCTCGGATGCGAGTTGTGGAGAAACCTTCACCATCTCGCCGTAAGGGAGTGGTGAGTGAGCGATTGGACTAGAACTTCGGGTTCTTCGTTGTCCCGAACTTTCTTTGCTTCATTTGTTATGGTATCTCCGGAGAAGATCGTTTTCTTCGGTGGTGCATAATAAGACTGCATCCTCGTGGATTCCGATTTCATGTACGGAGAATGGTTGTAAGTCACCTTTGATGCACTGTTCTCCTCCATCGTAGTACTTGATGCACTGATGTAGAGATGATGGTACCATCCTGTTTTCATGTATCCATGGTCGGCCCAGTAGAGCGTTGAACGACGTTTCTGAATCAATTATGTGAAATTTCGCGGTTGTCTTTGCTAAGTCACCGGTCTTCATTAGCAGTGTTATGGAGCCGAGGGCTCTTTCTCCTTTCTGGTTGAATCCTCTTAATAACATTTTGTCCGCCTCGAGCTCGCGAGCATCAATTTCCAAGTATGCTAGCGTTCGAAGATTCATTATATTGATTGATGCTCCTGGATCCACCAATACTGCGGAGAGTGTAAATCTTCCGATTGTAACCGAAATGTACAACGGTCGGTTGTGATCTGTCGTTCCAAGTAGTAGGTCGTCGTCCGTGAAGGTAACACCTCGTCTGTTCCTTTAACGAGCAAACCTCATCTAAGGACTCTCCGGCCATTTGAGCTAAGCAAATTTCGGATCAAGTAAGGCCTTGATCGAGCTTCTCTCATCTCCTTTGATAAGATGAGAGCGTCGTAGATGCTCGGTTTGGTCAGTAGTTTCCTAAGATGGGCTAGCACGTTGTAGTCCACTTTGTTTTCATGTGTCTCGTTTCTTCTCGAATGGGTGTTTCTTCTGCTGGGGTTGGTTCTTCTCGAACAACCACCTGCTTCCCTTTGTCTTTTGGACCCATTCTCGGAGGTAGAACTTTTCCACTCCTTAAGTTGACTTCTGTAATTTCTTCTGAATCTATTGTTGAGCTTGCCGGTGTCTCTTCTTGAATCGGAATGACGAGCTCTTCGGATTAGCTTCGAGTACGAAGGCTCTAACTCTATCGTGATCGGAGCTCCTCGAAACTCGCGAGATAGATTCGTTGCTTGTTGAACTCTCGTAGCCTCCTTGATGGATGTCTTCTTCGTTATTTTGCTTGTCGAGATCGTGTATGATTTGAGAATTGTCGTTGGTATCGAAATCGATATCCGGATTATCGTTAGTTACGTAATCGTTAGAAACGATCAAAACGTAGCCAACGCCATCACCCTTATCATTATATGATCCCACCGAAGTGAGCGAGATAATCATACGGAGTCGAGGGTTCGAGGGATTTCTCCCCGAATCGGAAACAACTATCCTAGGATAAGCGGCCCCTAGTCCAGCCTTAGGTGCCTCGGTCTTCTCTTCTTCGTCAATTTTCTTCTTCTCTTCAATCGTCTCCTGTTGAGGTGGTTCTTCTATCGCAAGTGATAGTACCGGCTTAACGGGTTTCAAACTCGAATTGAAGCTCGCACCGAAGCGGTCCGGATGCTTGTCTAAAATCTTTTCGAAGACCTCGTCCAAGCGGTAGTCCATCCATCGTCGGTTGTATAGGGATCTATCGGAATGATGGGATCGAGTCGAGATAACATTGACGGAACCTCCTTTACGGGGTTCCTTCATGTACTCCTTCGGGATCGTTATATTCCCTTTCCGCGGAGTTGTCATTGAGCCAACTTTTGAAGGTAATGCAATCTTCATCTTGTGCCCAAGCATCCGGTGGTAAGGGCGAAAGTTGGGATCACCCTTCTTATTGACTTCCTCTGGTCTTTTAGGCTCGCGGCTGGAAATCCGGAGTCTTCATCGAGCTACGGAACATTTTTAGCACTCGCCTCATTCTTGAACGGATATTCTCTCGCTCAAAAGCTCTCTTAATGTACGTTGCCGACGAGGCGGTTGTTCATACTTGCGGAGATGACCGATAATCTGGGCCGGGGTTCGTTGGTAATTCGTTGTGGTTGTTGCGGCCGTTACGGTGGTATTTGCATCGGTTGCTTGCCTTTGTCAGCTCGCTGCGACGATCCCGGATTTCTTTTCAAAAGTCTTTACGAGGCTTTTGTTTATCCGTCTTGTCGGTGAAACTTAATTGCTTCGCCTCTTCTTGCAAGCTTCGGCCTTGCTTAACAACTTCTCGAAAGTCTTAATAGTGAATCCCTTGAGGAGAAGTGCTTATCGGGCCATGGATGCTTTTTAGCAAAATGCCGATCGCATCTTGTTCTTGCGGTTGTGGTTCACACTTCATACTTAAGTTCCTCCATCGGAGTATGTAATCCACCAAAGTTTCATTCGGCTTCGCTTCTCTACCACTAAATCACCTATAGTGATGTGGTGCCGAGCTCCGGCGAATCGCTTGATGAAGAGGTTCTCTAGCTCGAGAATGTCTTTACCGAACCGTTTGGTAATTCGCATACCGGTCGAAGGCGATTCCCGACGGACTGGCGACGAACCGTCGGAAGAGTAATGCATCGCTCCCGCCGGCATTGCAACAAGCGGCACGAAAGTGTGCTACATGCTTCGTCGAGGGTTCCCGGTTCCATCGAAGGTCTTGAACGAGAGGTGGTACGAAGCCTTTCGGGTATTGGACGGCGTCGAATTCTTCGGGTAAGGTCTACCCGTCCGAATGGATGTCCCGCTCTTTGATTGTGCTAAGGCTTCTCGCACTGCTTGTTCCACCAAGTTCTTGATATCCTTTTCGGGAATCATACTTTGTGTTGTATCCTTTTTCAGTCGATCATCCCCATTGACGGACGTAATCTCCTTTCCTCCGTCTACGATGTGAATAACCTCCGGGGTGTTTCTCTATGTGGTTGTACTTGACTGCGGAGAGTGGCCGGAGCTACGGCCATCTCTTCCATCCTTTTCGCCATTTGAGCGATCGTGTCGTCTTTCTCTTGAAGTTGCCTTCTCATCGGTTCGGCTCCTCTCTTCTGCGGTCGCAGGAGCACCTTGCGAAGGCGATGAAGCTCGTGTCTCAACCATGTTGATTTCCGCGTATTCGTCGTCCATAAATTCCGATGAATCAATCTCGTCTCCGAACTTTTCTTCTCTTTCTTTTGCCGAGCGTCGGATATCGGTTCTCAACTTTTCCATGGCATCTTCTAGCGGGGCTTTCGTGTGTCTTCGTGGTTGTCGTGCGATAGGCTGTCGGGTCCCCTTCTCACGGGTCCCCTTCATCGCGGTAGCACTTTCTTCGATTCAAGTCTCTGGCGAGACTTTCTTTCTCGAGCTGCTTGTTTCGATCTCAACCGCCCAGGTAGTGGGACGCCATACCATCCTTCCGGCGGCGAAGGTCTAGGACCGGATGGTCCGTCGGCCAAATGCTTGGAAGGTGGTATCCTCCCTAATCTGTAATCCCGAGACGACAACGGGCGAACTAGCCTTCATTCTTTTACTTGGCTTTTACGTCATGACGGCGGGTTCTACTCGGGGCCCGAGACGGGATTTGGACCGGCACCCGCCCCATCCTCCGTAGAATTTCGATACGGGGCGGTTTTCCTTCTTCGCTAACTTTTCTACCAAAGTTTGCGGTCGAGCAAACGGCGTAGTTCTAGTTCTTTTCTTGCGGCTATCGTTGTAATATGCGGGTCGTGGTAATTTGGCGACAATCTTGCGAATGTTTTCTTCATCTTCTGCGGCGGAGAGGGGATGAAATGCGCTTCCTCCCAACGAGTGGTATGTATTCAGGCGACGGTGTATATTACGGCGAGTTCGGAATTTCTTCTAGGAAAGCAATTTCGGCGACCACGGCTTCTTTAGCGATCCTTCTATTTCGTTTCTTCTGCGGGTCTTTGTTAGTGACGGAATTCTTGAGCTGGACCCGATCTCGAAAACGGAAGGTCTTACGAGAAGATCCGTACCCTCCACGGTAACGGGTCCATCATAATCTTGGATTTCTTTCCCCTTTGACTTGGCAAAAGTCGGGGCGAGTGCGAAACAACTAGACCAGGTGGGGGTAGAAAGAACGATCCTCCCGTGGACGTCGGTACTCCTCTTAGTCGGGATCCTTTGCGAGAGGAGGGAATTCTTGGGTTGACCTAAGGTTGAACTCGAGCGGCGGCTCTTCGGCTTCGGATACCTTGTTCATCGGTGCAAAGAGGAGACGTTGGTGACCTTGACGTTCGTGTTTTCAAATCCTTGTCCAAATCGGATGATTCCATTGTCGGGCAACTCATCCTTATAGACGGCGAGGTCCGATCCATTGGTGAAAGAGAAAATCGGTTTCGGGGCTTCCATTTCGCGGGGTAGATTACGGTTTGTCGGTCCCGAGTTATGCTTCTTTTCCTTAGGACGAAAAGAAAGGAATTGAAAAGAGTCCGAACTCATTCATGTTCATGTATTTATAAAAAGGAATCACTTATTAAAAGGTTTGTTTATTTAGAACGGAGTGTTCAAAGGTGTAGAGAAGGTAAGGAATGCGAATCGGAGTTGGAAAGGAAAAGAGAGTCTTAAGCAAGACTTCTCGACCCGAAGGATCACTCCTAAACTAACACCTATTGGGGTCCACCCCACCTCGAAATGAGGTAAAAGGATCTCGGAACCTCTCTGTTTAGGGGTGTCTAAACAAGTGGCTCCTAAATCCGAGAGAATGTTGGTTATACTTGTTCAAGGTAGAAATGAACATAGTATTCCAACGGAAAGAAGGGTAGTTTGATCCATTAGGGACATGGATACACTACCGATTTTTGAAAGCAGAACTATTTGATTAAAATGGAGAGAGGAACTTGTCCCCAGCGGAGTCGCCAGAAATATGTCGGCGTTTTTTTTTAGGTTTGTGGTGTTTTATTTTGAAAAGAGAGTCGCCTACAGAAATTGTCGGCGAATTTTAATTTAATTTAAATAAATAGTTTGAAAAGTAGTATTTGATTTTGAAAATAATTTTAAGTTTGAAAATTTTAAGATATGAAATCAAACTGACCTCACATCCCGAATAGTTTATATAAACGAGCGCCGCACCACAAACCGTGTATCTATCCCGAAGAATAGACACACTGCTTGATAACGGGGCTCGATTAAATAAACTAGAAAGGTTTGTGACATCCGTTTGGTCTGCGAACCAATTTTATAAGCCGACAAATTCCCCGCTTAATATGAAACTATTAAACGGGGTTTATATTACTCGGGTTCTTAAAGTTCCTATAAGGGCAAGCCAATATAGTTAATTACATCTTAAGTGACGGGAATCACCTAAGAAAACTCTCGATAATAATCAATAATTCTGCTCTCAAGAATTTCAAAGTTTAAGTTTTCGAAAGGATTGAATTTTGGAATTTCGATAGGGAATGGATCAAATTTGGAACATTTTTATTTTGGGAATTCAAAGGAAGAAAAGTAGGAGAGATCACGGATTCGAAGCGGACTTCGGTAATCTCCCGATTATCCTATTGTTTGGCTTAGACTTAGGAAAGTCCTAATGTTCATTTAATGTTTTAATCTTGCCAATTTTAATTAGTTAGGGCTTATATTTATATGATAGAATCATACAAATTGCACTAGAAGATATGAGGGTTTATGTCGTATCGGACGACTACCTCGGAATCCTAAGACCGGTTAGGGCTTAATTTGCAATGCAAATGCCTAACGAAGAGTTGAGGATTTATGTTGCGCTAAGCAAACTACCTCGAAGTCCTATGGCTTTGTTATTTAATTCTAAGAAAGTTTTGCTGAAGTAGGTTCAAGTTTTGCTGACGACGATGGCCGTGCTGCCCACCATGCTCCGAGCTCCTTGTTGTTGCAGAGGTTTAGTTTTAGAAATCATAAATCAAGAGATGAGAGAAGTGTCTTGGTTTAGAGAAGTCTTAATTTCCACGTGTTTTTTGTGTTTTAATTAAAACAAGATCTTAAAGTTGATTAAACGAGACCGATTAAGATCCCACGGTTCCGTCATCCCGCACCGTTATTTTCATCGAATTCACTTAGTCCGGATGAATTTGCTAAACTCAACTAAATGAGTTCCGCACTTTCATTTAGACCGTGGGAAATCCCGTTAGCAACACGTGGGTTACATCATCCGAGGTATTCCCGATCATTCGATGAGACGTTTTAATTTAGTTGTAGTTGTAGCTTTGTGTTACTTGTTTGTGATTAAATTTTGAGTTGTCTTATATTTTGGAATGTTGTGGAGGTGAATTTTATCTTGTAATGTCTTTTAATTTAGTTATGGGTTTCGGTTTTGGTTTCTGTCCTAAAGGTGTCGGTTTTCATGCAGCTGTGGTTTATCATGCAAGAAAAGTAAAGTACGGTGCATGTAAGTAAATTGCAATAAAGTAAATTGCAATAAAGTAAAAGCGTACTCGGAGGGTCTTCCCGTCATTCCAAGCTGCACTTAAAATACGGTTAGAATATTTAAGCAAGTTCCTAGGTAAAGCTAAGGGAAAAGGTTTATGGTTTTCTACCAAGTTCCTAATCCTATAGCTAGTTGTTTCCTATGACGTCCAGGTTCTTTGTGTTTTTGGTTTGAAGACGATTTTCTTCATCGAAGAACAATTAAGTTCGATTGTTCTTGTAAATATCCTATCATATTGAGGAAGTGCTTAAGAAGAATCTTAAACATCTTTTCAATATTTCTAGGATTGTTTTAAGTCCAAATGAATTTAATTGTGTAAATGGATCAACCGTCCGAGGTTTTCAAGTTTTGTTTACTTGCTCAGTGAACTAGGATGTTTGAATATCCTTATAAGTGAAGTGTCACTTCATTTGATGTTCTATTTAGGAGTTATGATAACTAAAGCTCCTAAGGGCAGAATGATATTTAATGATTTGTGATTCAAATTTAAGTTCAAATTAATGATTTAAGTTTGGAATAGTGTTCAAGTTATTTTAGATTTATTTCTTCATGTCTTAAGTGAGGTTATTTAATTTAACTTAATTTATCTTAATTTAATTTATTTTAATTTAATTTATTTAATTTAATTTGATTTGATTTAATTTAATTCAGTTTAATTTATTTGATTTAATTTCTTAATTTAATTTAATTTTAATTTAATTTAATTTAATTTAATTTAATTTTATTTATTTTAATTTAATTTTATTTATTTATTTAATTTAATGTATTTAATTCATTTAATTTAATTTAATTTGTTTATTTGATTTAGCTTAATTTTAATTTAATTTAATGCAACTTTTTAATCTTAATTTAATTTAATTTAATTGAGATTTTTTGAAAGAGTTTAATGATTTAATTTAATTTAGTGATTAAATCTTTTAATATTTTAAATTTGAGTTATCACTTTAATTAAGAGTTGAGTATTAATGAGATGATTAATTTAGGGATTTTTAAATTAAAGAATAAGTCTCTTCCTAATAATATCCCTATTTTAATAATTCCAAATTTATTATTCTTCCAAATTCAATTAATTATTTAATTAAAGTTTAATTATTTTAAATTACTTAATGGGTTTCTACCCTTTAATTATTTAAATTTCAATCATCCAAATCAGATTAGGATCAAATATTTTACTTGTTAATTTTTATGAGACCTAAAATTTTAATTAAGGGTTAAAATTTTAATTACCATTTTGCCCTTTAAGCCTAATAATTTCATAACTCACTAAGTTGAACTCAAATGAACTTGAAATTTTTATGAGACTTCACTCATATGTCAATAAAGACATGAGAGGAGAAAATGTGATTTTTCTGCATTTAATTTATTTATATAATTATTTTTAGTAGAAAATAGAAATTTTCAAGGAAAATTCAATGACATGACCAAGGGAAAGTTTCTGTCCTTAAGAAAATTAGGGGACATTCCTAATGACCAGAGGACCACTTGGACCAAATTTTGTAATTTTTTGAATTATATTTTATTTATTAGAATTATTTTAAGTTCTGGAGTATTAATTAATTTAAAAATAAAATAAATGTTGAAAAATAAATTTTATAATTTTTAAAATTCTCTCTGATATCAAGGATTCCAGAGAACCAAACTTCACAATTTTCTGATTTTTTCTTGATTTATTATAATTATTTTGGTGAAAATGCTAGAAAATACATTTTTTTTTAATTTTAAAATTACCCTAGAGCTTTTAAAAATTAATATCTCACTAAATAGACCTAGGAAAAATATGGGACTTGTTCCTAAGTGATTAAAATTCAAAATATGACATTTTGGTGAATTTTATTATTTTTGTGATTTTTATTATTTTTTAATTATTAAAAATATTAAAATAATATTAAAAATCAACTTTTTTAGAAAATTGAAATTTTAATTTTCCTGAACTCCCCTGATATCAGAGAGACTCCAAAACCAATTTGGTGAATTTTTGAAAGATATTTTGAAAGTTATGAATTTTTAAAGTTTAAAATGGCTAAGTGGCTTAATCAACCCAATTAGTGGGGCTAACCAAGTCCAATTGACCTCAAATTTTTATGATGGATTCCTCTGATCCTAAAGGTCAGTGGAGAATTGATTTCAAGTCAATTTGATCTATGGTTAACTCTAATTAATTAGAGACCTATTTTGGGTGTTTAAGCCGATTAGGGTTAATTTAAGTGAATTAACTCAAATCCTATTTTTCCTAGGGTTCTCTGGTCATAAGGAACATCACCAAATTTTCCTAGAATTTATTTCACAACATGCTAATTTTTGAAATTAAAATACTTAAATCAGCAACATGCATTTGAAAAATCAATAACTTTTCACAGAGATGGCCTCGACCTTGGAAAATTCGGGGAATGTTCCCAAGTTCGGAGGCTTCAAAAGCCCTATGGTCTCATGCCATGGTGAATTGTATACATGCATGGAGAATTAAAACAATGCAGGGAGTAAATAATTAATTAAAAATAAAATACTGGACGAAATTAATTAATTTCTTTTCCACATTATTCTCCTCTGTTCACTGAGCAAGAGGGTATTTTTATTTTATTTTTGTGATTTTTCTACACAAAGATATGGATTTTTAAAGTTACGGGAATTAAATAAATAGAAAATACCCTATTTATCTACTTATCCACGCGGCGCCGCGTCGACCCTCGGCAGCTCCGAAATGCCGCGTGGCGCGCTCCCATTCGACGCCGCCATCCGAGTCGGCGGCCCGGGCCCCGCAGTTCTCGTACCGTCTCTCGGTCCGACGCCCTCCGAGCCGTCCGTCCGCGCGTGTATTAAATGGACGGCATCCGTTCATCGTCCCCAAGTGTCCTCACCCGAGAGCCGTCCACACTAAATCCTTAAGATCTCACTCGATACTCAACGGATTTTTATGTTCTTATGCTTTCATGGATTCGTCTTGAAGAGACGAACACATCCATACGGTAAACATGCATTGAAATTAAGGCATTTGAAATGGAGAATCTCCGGAAGCTCGGGATGAAGAACTAGCTCATACCTTTGCTCGGAGAAGTGAAGCTTCGATGCGAGAGTTGTTGCACCTTCGATTGGATCCCGGCAAGCTCCGGATGAAGTCTCCCGGTGCGGTGAATTGTCTAGGTTGAACTTCGACCACGGTCGATCACAAAGCTTGGAGTCCGGAGCAACTCGGGTGGCTCGGAGATGGGGCTTTTGCTGGTGGACACCTTCCCTCGGTCCGGTGAAGGTGTAGGACTAATCGATTTGGGGATTGGTTCACCTGTGGGGAAGTGTCCTGGTTTTGGGTTTGGATTTCGACTGCGAAATTAAGCTCGCGAGAGAGGAAATGGCGGGGGGATCTCACCTGGGGATCAAGTGCTCTGTGTAGGAGGAGGGGTACGGAACAATTTTGGCGGAGTTTTGGCAAGGTTTGTGCAACTCTCTTCTCATGGCCGAGAGGGGGTGGTGTTTAAATAGGCATGGTCGGAGGCTCTCTCGGGGGTGACGAGGGTTGGGATCGACTGCTTTGGTCATGGGAAGAACGACCATGGTGGCCATTGGGCATGGGGCAGCTCGACGAAGGTGGAATTCCAAAGTTGGCTCACTCCCGAGGTCTCGGGCATGGCGTTTTCCGGCGGCCGGGTGGCCGGCCGGCCGAGCATGGGTCACCCTCGAGGTCGGGCGGGCCGGGGTTGGGTGTTTGTGCGAAGCGATCGGCAATGGCCGAGTGTAAAGGCTTTGATCCAAAGTAGAATGGGGCATGGCTAGTTTTGGGTCTAAATGGGTCAACTCACCCATTTGGGCTTGGTGCACCCTTCGAGGTGGCCTTGGGTGCTTGTGGGGGATCAAATGGATCAGCTTGGTTTGGCATGGAGAAGTCTCCATCCAAATATATTTGGATTAAATTTAGGTTTAGGTGAATCATGATTAAGGCTAATGAGCTTTAGGGATTAAGGAAAGGGGCCCTCCTTCCTACTCAATATGGCATGGTGGAGTGTCCAAGGCTCTCATGGCTCACATGTGGCTCATGCATGGCTTCATGGCTCACTTTTGGCTTGGGGAAAGCTTGGTCAATTTCATGAAAATGGATTTTAGGAATTTTTGGTAATTTGATGGAAATTTGTATGGAACTTGATTTGGAATGATTTGATGATGGATTTAGGACTTAGGTAATGGCTTTGATTAAGTGGATGGCAAATGGAAATGTCATGTGGGCTTTAGGGTAGATTTTGGGCTCATTGAAATGATTTTAGATGGGCTTTTAAATGGTTTAGGAAAGTGGGCTTTTGAATTTTAAAATGGATTTTGGGATGAAATTTTGGTAAAGGCTTGGGCCAAATAATTGTTGAGTTTAGTTTAGGGATGTGTCATGAGTGGTTTGAAACAAATTTGAGGTGATTTGGGTTTGAATTGGATTGGATATGGGCTTTTTGGTAAAGAGGCTAAGGTGGGCCAAAATGGGCTAGCATGGGCCAATGTTGGGCTAGGGTTGAAATTGATGTAAAATTAATGTTGGGAAATGTTTATGGGAGTGTTTCAAAGAGGTTTTGGCTTTGGTTGGGTTTTGATTTTGGGATTTGGGCTCATTTGGGCTAGGTTTGGGTTTAGGTCAAAATGGGCCTCTTAGCTTTGGGTTGAATTTGAGTAGGGTTTGGATCAAAGTTTTGGGCAAATCATGTTAGTGTTTTGTTTATGGGGATGTTAAGAAAGGTTTAGAAAAGATTTGGGGTTAATTGGAGTTGAATTGGGTGAGTTTGGGTTAGGTTTGGGTCATAGGTCCAAATTGGGCTTTAAGGCCAAAAGTGAAATTGGACCCAAATTTCAATCAAATTAAGCTTGTCTTTGGTTTAGATTGGTGTTGGGGATGTTGAATTGAAGTTTAGAATTGAATTGGACCAGAATTGGGATCAATTGGGTAGATTTGGTTTGACATTGGGTTTACTTTGGGTTGAAAATGGGTCAAATTGGGGGTTTTGACAAAAGTGGGGTAAATTGACAAAATTGGCCCATGGTGTAGTTGGACAAAATGAAATTGGGAATATTTGGGATTTTCTGGAATTTTCTGGGAATTTTCTGAATTTTTGGATTTTTGGGTCAAAAGGGGTATTTTGGGTATTTGGAAGGTATTGGGGGGTATTTTGGGATTTTTGATATTTTTGGATATGGATGATCAGTTTGAGTGATGTGGGAATGTTTGGGATTGATTTTGGAGAATTTTGGGTAATTTGGGAATTTTTGAGAAATTTGGGTAGTTTCAAGGGCATTTGGTAGAGTTGGTGGGTGTAGGGTCCGGGGGTCAAAAATTGAAAATTTGGAAAATTGAAGATTGGGTGGATGTAAGTGGAATGAAATCATTTTTGTTGAGCCATGAAGCCATATCAAGCCCACATGAGCCATGAAGGGACTCATTTGAGGCATTCACCAGTGTTGTTCCTAACCTCTTAGCCGGAGGCTTAGGGGTTAAGGACCATCCATGTGAATCACCTACATGAGTCGGGAAGTCAAGTTAGGTAAGGGTGTGTTTTAGGAGGTGTGTGAAAGTGTAGTGCATAGGTGTAGTGTATGTGTAAGTCGGCCCTTTCACTGGACCGAGCCACCTGGAGCGGTCCTAAGGCCAAAGAGTCCTATAGGAACTCATCCTTTAAACTTCCACATTTGATTTCAACCCTCTAGGTGATTAGGGGTCTATAGTCAAGTTTGTGGAGTTTGCGGGGAGTTAAGAAGTGGTTTGAATTTCTAAAAGGTGGGTCCCAATTCTAGTCCTCTAAGATAGTCAAAGGAAAAGCCTAAGGCTAGATCCTAAGTACTAAAGAGAAGAAGAGAAGACCTCATCAAAAATGAGGTCAACAAGCACCTCTTCAAAAAGCATCCAGGTTCAATGTATCTGACATTTTGAACAATCTCGCCGTCGGCGAGAAACGACCTTGCCGTCGGCGGGGCTTCTAGAAGGTCTCCAAACCGCGCGATCTCGCTGTCGGCGGGCTCGGGCTCGCAGTCACCGAGGTAGTTATAAATCCTTCAGAAATTTTCTTAATAATCTCGCCGTCAGCGGGCTCGATCTCACCGTCAGCGACATAGTTCATTTTGCATGAATTTCTTCCTTTTTTATCCAAATTTGCTCCATTTCATGCTTTTTTGCTTTTATCACTTATAAATCTTCGTTCCTGCAATAAAATAAAGAAAATACCTTTCTTTAAAGTGCAATTTCATAAAAAATAGGTATGAATTTCTTAACATAATTTTATGTGATTAATAGGTTATGTTAAATTATGTTGTAAGTGAAACCTAGAGTCAGGAGAGGGATGATCACGCAACTTGAGTGCACTCACATAAACTAGTTGGCTATGTTGAAGTAGTTTAGGCTGTAATGTAACGTTTAAGGAATTATAATTCATTATCTATTTCTATTAATAGCTTCTAGGTGACAACTAGTTGTGTAGAAGTAATAGAATACTAAGCTTACTTATAAACTTGGGAAAGGGTGAGTATACGTATGTTCCTTGTTGGCACATAATTATGACATAATTCTACCAATTCATTTACTTCTTATGCCATTATCTTAATTTTACTTTTCTTTTGCAATGAATTGGATGCATGTTTAGGAATTTAGATTTGCTTAGAAATACTCTTATATTATAAAAGTGATGGTATTTTTATTGGTTCTTAATTTACTTTGCAAACTGACCATTTGTAATGTTAAAATCCATTGTGAAACATAATGACCTAGGAGGGCTATAATTTCACCCAACTTGTGAATACCACACTAACCCTTAGGATGGGAGCAGACTCAGTCTTGGGGGAGTGCAAATATATTGGGAGACAAGTATTAATGGGCATAGAATTGGTGTTTTTAGGGTAATATGCTAGATTCTTAATCAATTTGGTCAAGATTTTGGAACTGTAGGACTGGTTAGTCCTATAGTGAGGGTACAATCGGTAATCTAGATGTGTGATATACTTATAATATATAATCTCTTTATACACATATTTATACCTGTTTTTGATGATATTGCACTATCATGGAAAGGTATTTGTGTGTTTTTCTTTCAAGTACAATTAAATGAACTAAATATGTTAAAAGGAGTGAAAATGATCAAATTTGGAGTAAAAATGAAGGTGTTTAAAATGAACTGGGGTGCCTAAGTGCCCAGCGCCTAAGCAGCCAGCGCCTAAGTGCCAGCAGACAAAGAAGATAACGCCTATGATCCAGAAGCCCCATGCTTAAGCGCATGATAGTTACTTTACAATTTCAAGGAATTTTTGGTGAATTTTGAAGTGGCGTTTGAGGTACCCTTTGGTACAAACGTGGGTAACTGATCAAGGGCGCCAAAAGACATTCAAATTTCACTTGAAAGGATGCATCTCTTGGGTAGATTTATTGAATATGGATACATTTTGAAAAGACACCAAGGCACCTTTTGAGAAAGTGATCGACTTTAAAAATACCTATTTTATGCCTTATTTATGATTCAATTCTTAAGGATATTATGCTTTAATGAAAGGTATTTTTATGTTTTTGGATGTAGGTGATAAAAAAAGAGTTCAAGAAGGAAAAAGGTGCAAAAAGGAGCAAAAGTGGAGCTTAAAGATCAAAGATATCAAAATTATAGGTCTGGCGCCTAGGCGCCAGAATCCGGCACCTAAGCGCCAGTTCGATGCAGAAAAATATAATATTTTTGACGACTTTAGGCAGTTATTTTGACAGTGTTAAGTGGTTATCAGACCTTCTAGAAGACTGGAAGTTACTCCTAATATATAGGACATGTGATACAATGCATCTGGACACAGGAAAATGGTTTTAATCGCGAAGAGGTGCGATCCAAAGTGAAGATGTGCGAAGACCTGGTCAAGGACTCCAGCGCCTAGGCGCCAGATCCCGGCGCCTAGGCGCAACAGTTACCTTCTAGAAGATACATTGTATTTGGATGAATTTTGAAGGGGTGCCTTAAGCAACCCCTGGTCAAATTCGGAGCTCTATAAATAGGAGTCAATTCTATAGAGAAAATCGCCCCTACTAGCCTCCTTTTAGCACCCTATAGCCATTCTATCCCCATATACCCCCCCTCTAGCATCTAATCATTTTAGGGAGCCACTTTCTTTTGAATTTAGTGAGTTTATTTAGAGTATTACTACTCAATTCCTTGAGTAGTAAGTGTGAGTTTTCAAGTATTGTTGCTGTTGAAGTTTTGTACCTTGCATTGGAGTCAGTAGAAGTCAGCGGATCATTTGAAGGAACATTCCAGATAAGTATTTGTAACTTGGTTTAAAGTTTTATAAATATGTTTTGTTGTGTGAATTCAATGTGTTATGAGTAGTTAATTTTCTTTCTCCTTTCAGCTATGAAAAGATAATAAGATAATTGAATTTTGTTGGACAATTTAACTTAAAATATTTATAAAAATTGTGATGATATTAATACCTGATCTTAATTTACTTTTTAAACTGACCATTTAAATTGTTAAAACATGTTGAAGAATTCTGAGACCTATCCGGAGATGAGTTCTTAACTAGTAGATATCATATGAATCCTTGGGTAATCGAAGGCTTTATGCGGGTTATTCAAGGTGAAGTGCAAATAAATAGGAAGATAGTATTTATTGGGCATAGAATTAATTAGTCTTTAGAGTGGAAAACTAAATTCTAATAATTTGGTTATAGAAAGAGAACGGGTCACTGGTAGGGCTAACCATAGCCACCCTTGGACATCTAGTAGTGTGAGCCTAGATTATCCCATTCTACTAATAAAACATCCTGAACCGATCTATGGATTATCCAATGTTCTTTATACTATCGAGTGAAGGTAAATAATAGGAATGTTTCTATTTGGCACATTACCATAATCTAAGTTCTCCACAAATGATAATTATTTTAAAAATCTTATATTAGTTGAAAAGGAGAAAGTTGTTTTATTTATACCTGCAGTAATCTTTATTTAATTACTGCTTACTTACATTTAGTAAAAATTTTATTAAATGTAAAATCTAAATTTTGAAAAGAAATAATAATAATAATTACTTTTAATTTTAAAAATCTAAAATATTTCTTAATTTTCTCATAATCTTCCCTGTGGGATCGATAACCAGGACTCCAATAGAGCCCTGTAATACTTGAAACGATACGTATACTTGCGTTTAAAATTGTGACTTTTACAATAATTAATATAAATATTTAAATATAAATTCATAAATTCTTACATAAGTAAAAGCTGGGTGATCCACCCGATATTTATATTTACAATTATGACATGAAAATTGGCAAAGGCGACAGAAACTTTTCTCCGTCGGATATATATGCTTATGATTTTAATATGAAAATTATGATTTATAATGTGGATACTACGCAAGTATACGTATCGTTTATCAAGTAATATAGGACTTTCTGATTAAGCCCCGAGATATCGAACCCACGGGGAAAGTGAAAAATCTTTAAAGAAATAAAAAAATTATCTTTTTACTTTTTTAATTGGCTTTTGAAAGTATGTTTTGATTTTGAAAAGTTTGATAGTTGATTTCACTCTTTAAATTTTCTTGTAAAAGTCAAACAAGAAATTAAAATGATAATAACTGTAAACACGGTATGAAAAACACTATTAACTAAAATATCTTTTTCTTTCCTTTATAAAGTAGTAATAATTTTGAAAATATTGTTGTGGAAGTATTTAAATTTGTTATGATAAATAGAAGCAAATGTATTCTTTACCCTTACTTGATTCTATAAAGAACATTAGTTAATTTGAAATTTTCTCATTTTGAACATGGTTAGACAGGGAAGATACCAGCTCTCACTCTAGAGTTCCCTCGATTCCCTCGACTTGGGGGCTAACTTCTCATAACAAAATTCAAAACCTTAAATCAAATTAGGGGTTTTTAGCCCGTCACACTAAAAATCCTCTAATTGTACTCCCCTTTAAAACATCTTCTAATATATTGCATTCAATTATATGAACTACAATTTTCACCCATATAATTGCATGTGATTCTTACTAACTTTTATGAGACAGTACCGCATTAGATCTTACATAATCTCACCACAAATTTTACATCTTAACAGGCTAAATTAAGAAGTAAATAAAGTTTATAGAATCAATCTTCACAACTTCTTTCAACTTTAAACACATATACATTCCACAACAATTCTTCATGAATTACTTACTTCTTCATTTAAGAAAGAAAAAGATAAGATAAACTACTCAGAATGCATTGAGAAAATACAAAAACACATTGATTTGAAATTAAAAACCGTAAGAAAAACAACAAACACAACAAGTATTAATTAAAAATTAAATGTAAGAACAAAAGTAAACACTTATCTGAAAATCCTCTCCACAAGACTCAGGAAGTTCCTCTGAAACTTTGAATCTTCACTAAACTACTCCTCAGAGCAAGTCTCCCAACTCCGATGACTCAGAAACAAAATTTAGACTTCAATAAAACTAAACTAAAGGAAAGAAAAGAAGTGGGAAGAAGAAGGCTTCAATCCTACCCTTTTCTCTTTTCTACTCTCTACTCCTACTCCTAATGAATACAATAAAAACTCTGTAAAAACTCTCTTCAAAATGCAATGGAAGAGCCCATAATCTTTCCTAAGACTCTCTTTTTAAATTAAACCAAAAGGTGCCTTGGTGTCTCTTCAAAATGTGTCCAGATTCGATGTATCCACCAAAGAATGCACCCCTTCATTCAAACTTGCCGCCCAAAGGAAGTTATGGAAGTTACCACCAAGAGTTGCATCCCATCCCTGTCGGCATATTTTTAGGTTGTGTGTTTTAAAAAGGGGGTCGCCTACAGAAATTGTCGGCGAATTTTAAATTTTAAATTTAATTTAAATATATATATAGTTTTAGAAAGAAACATTTGATTTTGAAAATTTTAAGATATGAAATCAAACCGATCTCACATCCCGAATAGTTTATATAAACGAGCATCGCATCACAAACCGTATATCTATTCCGAAGAATAGACACACTGCTTGATGATGGGGCTCGGTTAAATAAACTAGAAGATTTGTGACATCCGTTTGGTCTGCGAACCAATTTTATAAGCCGACAAGTTCCCCTGCTTAATATAAATGAATTAAGCGGGGTTTATATTACACGGGTTCTTAAAGTTCCCTATAAGGACAAGCCCCTATAGTTAATTACATCCTAAATGAAGGGAATCATTTAAGAAAACTCTCGATAATGATCAGTGGTTTTGCTCTCAAGAATTTCAAAGTTTAAGGTTTTCAAAGGATTGGATTTTGGAAATTTCAATAGGGATCAGCTCAAATTTGGAACAAGTTTATTTTAGGAGTCCAAAGGAAGAGAAGTAGGAGAAGTTGAGGATCCAAGAAGAATCTTGGCAACTTCCCAAACTATCCTATTGTTTGGCTTCAATTTGGGAGTTTATTTGATGTTATAATCCTCTCAATTTTAATTAGCTAGGACTTATATTCGTACGACATGATCATACAAATAGCCTCGAAGATATGAGGGTTTATGTCGTACCAAACAACTACCTCGGAGTCCTAAGACCGGTTATGGCTTAATTTACATGACATGATCATGCAAATGCCTAACGAAGAGTTGGGGATTTATGTTGCACTAGACAAACTACCTCAAAGTTCTATGGCTTGGTTATTTAATTCTAAGAAAGTTTCTTTGAAGTAGATCCGAGTTTTGCTGATGACGATGGCCGTGCTGCCCACTGAGCTCCAAGCTCCTTGTTGTTGCAGAGGTTTGATTTTAGAAGTCATAAATCAAGAGATGAGAGAAGTGTTTTGGTTTAGAAAAAATCTTAAAATTCAAGTGTTTTTAATATTTTAATTAAAACAAATCTTAAAGTTGTTTAAATAGAACCGATTAAGATCCCACGGTTCCGTCATCCCGGCACCGTTATTTTCATTGAATTCACTTAGTCCAGATGAATTTGCTAAACTCAACTGAATGAGTTCCACACTTTCATTTAGACCGTGGGAAATCCCGTTAGCAACACGTGGGTTACATCATCCGAGGTATTCCCGATCATTCAACGAGACGTTTTAATTTAGTTGCAATTGTAGTTTTATTGTTCTGTTTGTGATTAAATTTTGAGTTATTTTATATTTTGGAATGTTGTGGCGGTGAATTTTATCTTGCAATGACTTTTAATTTAGTTTTGGTTTCAGTTTAGGGACTATCCTAAAGGTTTTGGTTTTCATGCAACAGTCTTGTTTATCATGCAAGAAAAGTAAAGCACAGTGCATGTAAATAAATTGCAATAAAGTAAATTTAAATAAAAATAAAAGCGTACCTGGAGTGTCTTCCCGTCATCCCAAGCTGCACTTAAAACACATGTTAACGCATTTAAATATTTTGCAAGAAATACCTAGGTAAAGCTAAGGGAAGGGTTTTGGTTGTCTACCAAAATCCTAATCCTATAACTAGTCATTTCTTATGACGTCTAGATTCTTGGTTTGGTTTAAGGATGATTTTCTTCATCAAAGAACAATTAAATTCAATTGTTCTTCTAAAACATCCCGTCATATTGAGGAAGTGCTTAGGACGAGTCCTAAACATCTTTTCAATATTTCTGGGATTGTTTTTTTGAGTCCAAGTGAATTTTTATTGTACGGATGAATTGATCGTCCAAGAGTTTGTATTTTTGTTTTGTTTCTTGCTCGAGTGAACTTAGGTATTTAATTACACGATGAATGAAGTGACATCTCACTTAATACTCTATTTAAGAGTTATAATAATTAAAGCCTTTAAGGGCAAGTTGGTTTATTGAGAATTTTAATCAAATTTGAGTTAATGATTTAAAGTGTTTTAGTTTGATTATGAGGTTTTAATTAATAATTTTAAGTTTGGAATAGTGTTCAGATTATTTTAGATTTAATTCTTAATGATTTCATTTAGGTTTGTTGTTAAATGATTTTAATTTAATCTAATTTTAATTTAATTTAATTTAATTTAATTTTAATTTAATTTTAAATTTTATTTAATTTTAATTTAATTTAATTTTAATTTAATTTAATTTAATTTACTTTTTGATTTAATTTAATTTAATTTAATTTGAATTTGAATTTTAATTTAATTTAATTTGAATTTTAATTTAATTTAATTTTAATTGAATTTAATTTTAATTTAATTGGATTTAATTTAATTTAAATTTTGATTTTAATTTTAATTTTAATTGTCTTAATATATTAAATATGATTTAATTTAATCGTTAAGGTGTTAACTTGATTTAGATTTTGATTTAATTTAATTTCAACATCTTAAATTTAATTTAATTTAATTGTTAAATTGTTTAGCATTTTAAATTTTAAGTTAGGATTATCCTTTTAGTTAAAGGTTAAATATTATTGAAGAGATTAATTTAGGGATTCTTAAATTAAAGAATAAATATCATTTTAATAATATCCCTACATTAATAATTCCAATTTTTATTATTCTTCCAAAATTTCAATTAATTAATTAATTAAAGTTTTATTTTAATTATATTTGAAATGGTTAGTAGGTTTCTACCCTTAATCATTTAAGTTTCAATCATCCAAAATCAGTTTAAAATCAAATATTTTACCCTCCCCTTTTTGATTAATCCTAAAATTTTAATTAAGGGTTGAAATTTTTAATTACATTTTTGTCCTTTAAGCTTAATAATTCTATAACTCACTAAACTAAGCTCAAATGAACTTGAAATTTTTATGTAACCTCACTCACATGTCAATTAAGACATTAGAGGAGAAAATGTGATTTTTCTGTATTTAATTTTTTTATGTAATTATTTTTAATGGAAAATTATGGTTTTCAAAGAAAATTCAATAACATGACCAAGGAAATGTTTCTATCCTTAAGAAAATTATGGGATGTTCCTAATAACTAGAGGACCATTTGGACCTATTTTGGTGATTTTTTGGATTATATTTTATTTATTAGAATTATTTTGAGTTTTGGAGTATTAATTAATTTAAAAATGAAATAAAGGTTCAAAATTGGATTTTATATTTTTCAAAAATCTCTCTGATATCAGGGAAGTCAGAGAACAAAATTTTATATTTTCTAATTTTTTTTTGATTTATTGGAATTATTTTAATGGAAATGTTAAAGAATAATTTTTTAATTCAAAAATTGTTTTAAGCCTTTAAAATTCAATATCTTACCCTAGAGACTTGGGAAAAATATCTAGTTTGTTCCTAGGTGATTAGAATTCAAAATGTGACATTTTGGTGATTTTTAATAATTTTATGATTTTTATTATTTTTTAATTATTAAAAATATTAAAATATGGTGGAAAATCAACTTTTTTAAAAAATTTTAATTTTAATTCTCATAGACTCCTCGACATCGGAGAAGCCCCAAAACCAATTTTGTGAATTTTTGAAAAGTATTTTGTGAGTTATGAATTTTTAAAGTTTAATTTTGGTTATGTGGCTTAATTAATCCATTTGGTGAAGTTAATCAAATCCAATTGACTTCAAATTTTTATGTGATGTTCCTCTGATCCTAAAGATCAGTGGTTCAAGTTAATTGATGTGTAGTTAACCCTAATTAATTAAAATTCAGTTTTGAGCAATTAGGCCAATTAGGGTTGTTCCAAGTGAATTAGTTCAAAACATATTTTTCCTAGGGCCCTCTGGTCATAAGAAACATCACCAAATTTTCCTAGAATTTATTTCTCAACATGCTAATTATTGGAATTAAAATACTCAAAATAGTAACATGCAATTGAAAAATTAATAACTTCTCATAGGGATGGCCTCTGACCTTGGAAAATTTAGGGAATGTTCCCAATTTAGAGGCTTCAAAAGCCTTATGGTCTCATGTCATGGTGAATTGCCTATGCAAATGGAGAATCAAAACAATGCAGAGAGTAAATAAATCATCAAAAATAAAATACTTGATGAAATGACTTGATTTCTTTTCCACATTATTCTCCTCTGTTCACTGGGCAAGAGGGTATTTTTATTTTATTTTTATGATTTTTCTACACAAAATTATGAATTTTTGAAGTTCTGATAATTAAATAAATAGAAAAATACCCTATTTTCCTGCTTATCCACGCGGCGCCACACAATCCTCGGCAGCTCTTAAAGGCCACGCGGCGCGTTTTGATTCGGCGCCGCCATCTGAGTCAACTGCCACGGGGCCTGCGGTTCACGTACCATCTCCTGGTCCGACGCCATCTGAGTAGTCCGCTCGATACACGCGCGATCCAACGGCTCCTGGTCATTGTCCCCGATCGACTTGACCCGAGAGCCGTCCATCTTCCAGGCTTGATATCTCCTTCGATACTTAACCAATTTCTACGTTCTTATACTCTATGGATTCATCTTAAAGAGACGAACACATTGTTGACCTCATTTTTGATGAGGTCTTCTCCTCTTCTCTTTAGTACTTAGGATCTAGCCTTAGGCTTTTCCTTTGACTATCTTAGAGGACTAGAATTGGGACCCACCTTTTAGAAATTCAAACCACTTCTTAACTCCCTGCAAACTCCACAAACTTGACTATAGACCCCTAATCACCTAGAAGGTTGAAATCGAATGTGGAAGTTTAAAGGATGAGTTCCTATAGGACTCTTTGGCCTTAGGACCGTCACAGGTGGCACTAGTGCAGTGAAGGGTTGACTTGCACACACACTACACTTTCACACACCTCCTAAAAACACACCCATACCTGACTTGACCTCCTGACTCATGTAGGTGATTCACATGGATGGTCCTTAACCCCTAAGCCCTTGGCTAAGAGGGTTAGGAACAACATAGTGAATGCCTCGAGATGAGTCCCTTCATGGCTCATGTGGGCTTGATATGGCTTCATGGCTCAACAAGAATGATTTCATTTCACTTACATCCACCCAATCTTCAATTTTCCAAATTTTCAATTTTTGACCCCCGGGACCCAACACCCGCCAACCTACCCAAAGCCCTGAATAGCCCAAATTTCTCAAAAATTTCCAAATCACCCAAATTTCTCCAAAATCAATCTCAAACATTTCTACATCACTCAAATTGGTCATCCATGCCCAAAATGCCAAAAATTCCAACAATACCCCCCAATACCTTCCAAATACCCAAAATACCCCTTTTGACCCAAAAATCCAAAAATTCAGAAAATTCCCAGAAAATTCCAGAAAATCCCAAATATTCCCAATTTCATTTTGTTCAACTACACCATGGGCCAATTTTGTCAATTTACCCCACTTTTGTCAAAACCCCCAATTTGACCCATTTTAACCTAAAGTAAACCCAATGTCAAACCTAACCTACCCAATTGACCCAAATTCTGGTCCAATTCAATTCTAAACTTCAATTCAACATCCCAAACACCAATCTAGACCAAATACAAGCCCAATTTGATTGTCATTGGGATCCAATTTCACTTTTGGCCTTAAAGCCCAATTTGGACCTATGACCCAAACCTAACCCAAACTCACCCATTTCAACTCCAATTAACCCCAAATCTTTTCTAAACCTCCCTTGACATCTCCATAAACAAAACACTAACATGATTTGCCCAAAACTTTGATCCAAACCCCACTCAAATTCAACCCAAAGCTAAAAGGCCCATTTTGACCTAAACCCAAACCTAGCCCAAATGAGCCCAAACCCCAAAATCAAAACCCAACCAAAGTTGAAACCTCTTTGAAACACTCCCATAAACATTTCCCAACATTAATTTTACATCAATTTCAACCCTAGCCCAACATTGACCCAAATTAGCCCAATTTGGCCCACTTTAGCCCACTTACCAATTAAACCCGAAGTCAAACCAATTCAAACCCAAATCACTTCAAACTTGTCTCAAATCACTCATGACACATCCTTAAACTAAACCCAACATTTATTTGGCATGGCCCTTTGCAAAATTTTCATCTAAAAGCCCACTTCTAAAGGACATTCAAAAGCCGATTCCAGACCAAACTCAAAAGCCCAAGCCCATCCTAAAGCCCACATTACAATCTCATCTCATCCTTGCTTAATTAAAACCATTCCTAAGTCCTAAATCAGCAATCAAATCTTTCTAAACAAAGCCATATGACAAACCATCCAAATTTTACACCAAATGTCCAAAATTCTTAAAACCCATTTTCATGAAATTGACTAAACTTTTCCACTAAGCCGAAGACAAGCCATGCGAGCCATGGACAAGCCACATGAAGCCATGGAGAGTTTGACATGTGATCAAGCCATTAATGGAAAAAGGAGGACCCCCTTTCCTAATCCTTCTTAAGCCTTTTTACCTTAAGCATGTCACACTCTAAACCATGCTTTGCCACCTAATCCATGGATGGAGACTTCACCACTCCATGGCAGTGACTCAATCGATCCTCTCGGCCCAAAATCGAGGCCATGGGGAGGTGCACCCAACCCAAACCAATGGGTTGACCAAATTGAAGCTAAAATAGCCCCTTCCCCTTTCTACTTATATTCAACCACTTTACACATGTCAAACCTCGATTGAATACACCAAACCCCCGCCCGACCCACTGAACAAGATGGTGACCGGTGCACAGCCGGCCCGGCCACCGAGCCGCCGGAAAACACCATGGCCGAAACACGGGGAGGAGCCAAACTTTGGAATTCTCCCTTGCTGAGCTGCCCCATGTCTAGTGGTCACCATGGGCTGTTCTTCTCCTCACCAGAGCAGGTGATCCCGAGCCCTAACTCCCCACGGGAGGCCTCCAGCCATGCCTATTTAAACACCACCCCTCGCGGCCATGAGAAGAGAGTTGCACAAACCTTGCCAAAATCTGCGCAAAATTGTTCCGGACCCCTCCTCATACACGGAGCACTTGATCCCAGGTGAGATCCCCTGCCATTTCTTCTCTGTGAGCTCGATTTCGGAGTTGAAATCCGAGCCCAAAACCAGGACACTTCCCACGGTGAACCAATCCCCAAATTGATTGGTCCTACACCTTCACCGGACCAAGGAAGGTGTCCACCGATAAAAGCCCCATCTCCGGGCCACCCGGTTGCTCCGGACTCCAAGCTTTGTGATCGAGCTGTGGTCGAAGTTCAACCTAGACAATTCACGAGACCAGGAGACTTCATCCGGAGCTTGCCGGGATCCGATCGAAGGTGCAACAACTCTCGGATCGAAGCTTCACTTCTGCGAGCAAAGGTATGAGCTAATTCTTCATCCCGAGCTTCGGAGATTCTCCATTTCAAATGCCTTAATTTCGATGCATGTTTACCGTATGGATGTGTTCGTCTCTTGAAGACGAATCCATAGAGCATAAGAACACGAAAATCCATTGAGAATCGAGTGAGTTCTTAGGGTTAGAGTGTGGACGGTCACGGGATCACACCGGTCATGGACGATGAACGGATGCCGTCCATTTAATACACGCGCGGACGGACGGCTCGGATGGCGTCGGACCGGGAGACGGTACGAAAATCGCGGGGCCGGGCTGCGACTCGGATGGCGGCGTCGAATGGGAGTGCGCCGCGCGGCATTTCGGAGGCTGCCGAGGTTGACGCGGCGCCGCGTGGATAAGTAGATAAATAGGGTATTTTCTATTTATTTAATTCCCGAACTTTAAAAATCCATATCTTTGTGTAGAAAAATCACAAAAATAAAATAAAAATACCCTCTTGCTCGAGTGAACGGAGGAGAATAATGTGGAAAAGAAATTAATTAATTTTGTCCAAGTATTTTATTTTTAATTAATTATTTACTCCCTGCATTGTTTTAATTCTCCATGCATGTATACAATTCACCATGGCATGAGACCATAGGGCTTTTGAAGCCTCCGAACTTAGGGACATTCCCTGAATTTTCCGAGGTCGGAGGCCATCTCGTGAAAAGTTATTGATTTTTCAAATGCATGTTGCTGATTTAAGTATTTTAATTTCAAAATTTAGCATGTTGTGGAATAAATTCTAGGAAAATTTGGTGATGTTCCTTATGACCAGAGAACCCTAGGAAAAATAGGATTTGAGTTAATTCACTTAAATTAACCCTAATTGGCTTAAACACCCAAAATAGACCCCTAATTAATTAGAGTTAACCATAGATCAAATTGACTTGAAATCAATTCTCCACTGACCTTTAGGATCAGAGGAACCCATCATAAAAATTTGAGGTCAATTGGACTTGGTTAGCCCCACTAATTGGGTTGATTAAGCCACTTAGCCATTTTAAACTTTAAAAATTCATAACTTTCAAAATATCTTTCAAAAATTCACCAGATTGGTTTTGGAGTCTCTCTGATATCAGGGGAGTTTAAGAAAATTAAAATTTCAATTTTCTAAAAAAGTTGATTTTTAATATTATTTTAATATTTTTAATAATTAAAAAATAATAAAAATCACAAAAATAATAAAATTCACTAAAATGTTATATTTTGAATTTTAATCACTTGGGAACAAGTCCCATATTTTTCCTAGGTCTATTTAGTGAGATATTAATTTTTAAAGCTCTAGGGTAATTTTAAAATTAAAAAATGTATTTTCTAGCATTTTCACCAAAATAATTATAATAAATCAAGGAAAAATCAGAAAATTGTAAAGTTTGGTTCTCTGGAATCCTTGATATCAGAGAGAATTTTAAAAATTATAAAATTTATTTTTCAACATTTATTTTATTTTTAAATTAATTAATACTCCAGAATTTAAAATAATTCTAATAAATAAAATATAATTCAAAAAATTACAAAATTTGGTCCAAGTGGTCCTCTGGTCATTAGGAATGTCCCCTAATTTTCTTAAGGACAGAAACTTTCCCTTGGTCATTTCATTAAATTTTCCTTGGAAATTCCTATTTTCTACTAAAAATAATTATATAAATAAATTAAATGCAGAAAAATCACATTTTCTCCTCTCATGTCTTTATTGACATATGAGTGAAGTCTCATAAAAATTTCAAGTTCATTTGAGTTCAATTTAGTGAGTTATGAAATTATTAGACTTAAAGGGCAAAATGGTAATTAAAATTTTAACCCTTAATTAAAACTTTAGGTTTAATAAAAATTAACAAGTAAAATATTTTGATCCTAATCTGATTTGGATGATTGAAATTTAAATAATTGAAGGGTAGAAACCCATTAAGTAATTTAAAATGATTAAACTTTAAGTAAATAATTAATTGAATTTGGAAGAATAATAAATTTGGAATTACTAAAATAGGGATATTATTAGGAAGAGATTTATTCTTTAATTTAAAAATCCCTAAATTAATCATCTCATTAATACTCAACTCTTAATTAAAGTGATAACTCAAATTTAAAATATTAAAAGACTTAATCATTAAATTAAATTAAATCATTAAACTCTTTCAAAAAATTTCAATTAAATTAAATTAAATTAAGATTAAAAGTTGAATTAAATTAAATTAAAATTAAGTTAAATTAAATAAACAAATTAAATTAAATTAAATGAATTAAATACATTAAATTAAATAAATAAATAAAATTAAATTAAATTAAATTAAATTAAATAAATTAAATTAAAATAAATTAAATTAAATTAAATTAAATTAAATTAAATTAAATTAAATTAAATTAAAATTAAATTAAATTAAATTAAAATTAAATTAAATTAAATTAAGAAATTAAATCAAATAAATTGAATTAAATTAAATCGAAATCAAACTAATTTAAACTAAAATAAATTAAATTAAATTAAATTAAGTTAAATTAAATAACCTCACTTAAGACATGAAGAAATAAATCTAAAATAACTTGAACACTATTCCAAACTTAAATCATTAATTTGAACTTAAATTTGAATCACAAATCATTAAGAATCATTTTGCCCTTAGGAGCTTTAGTTATCATAACTCCTAAATAGAACATTAAAATGAAATGTTACTTCACTTACGGGACATTCAAATGTCTTAGTTCACTGAGCAAGTTAACAAAACTTGAAAACCTCGGACGATCGATTCATTTACACAATTAAATTTATTTGGACTTGAAACAATCCTAGAAATATTGAAAAGATGTTTAAGATTCTTCTTAAGCACTTCCTCGATATGATAGGATATTCTGCAAAACAATTGAACTTAATTGTTCTTTGATGAAGAAAATCGTCTTCAAACTAAAAACACGAAAGAACCTAGACGTCATAGGAAATGACTAGCTATAGGATTAGGAACTTGGTAGAAAACCATAAACCTTTCCCTTAGCTTTACCTAGGAACTTGCTTAAATATTCTAACTATGTTTTAAGTGCGGCTTGGGATGACGGGAAGACCCTCAGGTACGCTTTTATTTTATTGCGGTTTATTTTATTGCAAATGCACTTATTTTTCTTGCATGATAAACAACAGTTGCATGAAAACCCACACCTTTAGGACAGAAACCAAAACTGAAACCCAAAATTAAAATAAAAGACACTACAAGATAAAATTCATCTCCACAACATTTCAAAATATAAGACAACTCAAAATTTAATCACAAACAGAACACAAAACTACAACTACAACTAAATTAAAACGTCTCATTGAATGATCGGGAATACCTCGGATGATGTAACCCACGTGTTGCTAACGGGATTTCCCGCGGTCTAAATGAAAGTGCGGAACTCATTTAGTTGAGTTTAGCAAATTCATACGGACTAAGTGAATTCGATGAAAATAACGGTGCGGGATGACGGAATCGTGGGATCTTAATCGGTTCCGTTTAATCAACTTTAAGATCCGTTTTAATTAAAACACAAAAAACACTTGGAAATTAAGACTTCTCTAAACCGAACACTTCTCTCATCTCCCGACTTATGATTTCCAAAACTAAACCTCTGCAACAACAAGGAGCTCGGAGCATGGTGGGCAGCACGGCCATCGTCGTCAGCGAAAACTTGAACCTACTTCAGCAAAACTTTCTTAGTATTAAATAACAAAGCCATAGGACTTCGAGGTAGTTTGCACAGTGCAACATAAATCCTCGACTCTTCGTTAGGCATTTGCATTGCAAATTAAGCCCTAACCGGTCTTAGGATTCCGAGGTAGTCGTCCGATACGACATAAACCCTCATATCTTCTAGGCAATTTGTATGATTCTATCATATAAATATAAGCCCTAATTAACTAAAATTGGCAAGATTAAAACATTAGATAAACATTAGGACTTTCTTAAATCCAAGCCAAACAATAGGATAGTCGGGAGATTACCGAAGTTCACTTCGAATCCGTAATCTCTCCTACTTTTCTTCCTTTGAATTCCCAAAATAAAAATGTTCCAAATTTGATCCATTCCCTATTGAAATTCCAAAACTCAACCCCTTGAAAACTTAAACTTTGAAATTCTTGAGAGCGAATTATTGATTATTATCGAGAGTTTTCTTAGGTGATTCCCGTCACTTAAGATGTAATTAACTATAGGGGCTTGCCCTTATAGGGAACTTTAAGAACCCGAGTAATATAAACCACGCTTAATTCATTTATATTAAGCGGGGAATTTGTCGGCTTATAAAATTGGTTCGCGGACCAAACGGATGTCATAAACCTCTCTAGTTTATTTAATCGAGCCCCATTATCGAAGTAGTGTGTCTATTCTTCGGGATAGATACACGGTTTGTGGTGCGGCGCTCGTTTATATAAACTATTCGGGATATGAGATCAGTTTGATTTCATATCTTAAAATTTTCAAATTTAAAATTATTTTCAAAATCAAATACTACTTTTCAAATTATTTATTTAAATTAAATTAAAATTCACCGACAATTTCTGTAGGCGACTCCCTTTTCAAAATAAAACACATAACCTAAAAATATGCCGACATACTTCGGCGACTCCGTTGGGAAAAGTTCCTCTCTCCATTTTAATCGAATAGTTACGCTTTCGAAAATCGGTAGTGTATCCATGTCCCTAATGGATCGAACTACCCTTCTTTCCGTTGGAATACTATGTTCATTTCTACCTTGAACAAGTATCACCAACATTCTCTCGGATTTAGGAGCCACTGTTTAGACACCCATAAACGAGAGAGGTTCGAGATCCTTTTACCTCATTTACGAGGTGGGGTGGACCTCGATAGGTGTTAGTTTAGGAGTGATCCTTCGAGTCGAGAAGTCTTGCTTAAGACTCTCTTTTCCTTTCCAACTCCGATTCAGATTCCTTACCTTCTCTACACCTTCGAACACTCCGTTCTAAATAAACAAACCCTCTAATAAGTGATTCTTTTAATAAGTGATTCCTTTTTATAAATACATGAACATGAATGAGTTCGGACTCTTTTCAATCCCTTTCTTTTCGTCCTAAAGAAAAGAAGCATAACTTGGGACTGACAACCAGAATCTACCCTGCAGAAATGGAAGCCCCGAAGCGATTTTCTCCTTCACCAATGGACTGGACCTCGGCTGTCATAAGGATGAGTTGCCGACGATGGAATCATCCGATTTGGACAAGGATTTGAAAACACGAACGTCGAGGTCACCAACGTCTCCCTCTTTGCACTCGATGAACAAGGTACCTGAAGGCGAAGAGCCGCTGCTGGAGTTCGACCTTAGGTCGACCCAAGAATTCCCTCCTCTGCGCAAAGGATCCCGACTAAGAGGAGTACCGACGTCCACGGGAGGACCGTTCTTTCTACCCCCACTTGGTCTAGTTGTTTACGCACCTACCCCGACTTTTGCCAAATCAAAGGGAAAGAAATCCAAGATTATGATGGACTCGTTACACGTGGAGGGTACGGATCTTCTGTAAGACCTTACGTTTTCGAGATCGGGTCCGGTTCGAGAATTCCGTCACTAACAAAGACCCGGAGAAGAAACGAAATAGAAGGATCGCTAAAGAAGCCGAGGCTGCTGAAATTGCTTTCCTAGAGGAAATTCCGGAAGCGCCGAATATACACCATTGCTCGAATACATACCATCTGTTGGGAGGAAGCGGATTTCATCCCCTCTCCGCCGCGGAAGATGAAGAAAATATTCGCAAGATTGTCTGCCACATTACCACGACCCGCATATTACAACGATAGCCGTAAGAAAGAACTAGAACTACGCCGTTTGCTCGACTACAAACTTTGGTAGAAAAGTTAGCGAGGAAGGAAAAGCGCCCGTGTCGAAATTCTACGAAGGATAGGGCGGGTGCCGGTCAGAATCCCGTCTTGGGCCCCGAGTAGAACCCGCCATCATGGCGGAAAAGCCAAGTAAAAGGATGAAGGCTAGTCCGCTTGTTGTCGTCTCGGGATTACGGATTAGGGAGGATACCACCTTCCGAGCATTTGGCCGACGGACCATCCGGTCCTAGACACCTGTCGCCGCGAAGGATGGTATGGCGTCCCACTGCCGGGCGGTTGAGATTGAAACGACGGCCCGAGAAGGAAAGTCTCGCCGGGAGACTTGAATGCGAAGAAAGTGCTACCACGATGAAGGGGACTCGTGAGAAGGGAACCGGCAGCTATCGCACGACAACCACGAAGACACACAGAAAGCCCCGCTAGAAGATGCCATGGAAAAGTTGAGAACCGATATCCGACGATTGGCAAAAGAAAGAGAAGAAAAGTTCGGAGACGAGATTGATTCATCGGAATTTATGGACGACGAATACGCAGAAATCAACATGGTTGAGACACGAGCTTCATCGGCTTCGCAAGGTGCTCCTGCGGCCGCAGAAGAGAGGAACCGGAGCGATGAGAAGGCGGCTTCAAGAAAAGACGACACGATCGCTCGAATGGCGAAAAGGATGGAAGAGATGGCCGTAGCTCGGCCACTCTCCGCAGTCAAGTACAACCACATGAGAGACACCCCCGAGAGGTCATTCACATTGTAGACGGAGGAAAGGAGATTACGTCCGTCGATGGGGATGATCGGTCGAAAAAGGATACAACACAAAGTATGATTCCCGAAAAGGATATCAAGAACTTGGTAGAACGAGCGAGTGCGAGAAGCCTTAGCACAATCAAAGAGCGGGACATCCATTCGGACGGGTAGACCTTACCCCGAAGAATTCGACGCTGTCCGATACCGAAAGGCTTCGTACCACCTCTCGTTTAAGACCTTCGATGGAACGGGAACCCTCGACGAGCATGTAGCACACTTTCGTGCCGGTTGTTGCAATGCGGCGGGAGCGATGCATTACTCTTCCGACGGTTCGTCGGCGGTACGTCGGGAATCGCCTTCGGCCGGTATGCGAGTTACCAAACGGTTCGGTAAAGACATTCTCAGAGCTAGAGAACCTCTTCATCAAGCGATTCGCCGGAGCTCAGCACCACATCACTATAGGTGATTTAGTGGTAGAGAAGCAGAAGCCGAATGAGACTTTGGTGGATTACATACTTCGATGGAGGAACTTAAGTATGAAGTGTGAACCACAACTGCAAGAACAGCATGCAGTCGGCATTTTGCTAAAAAGCATCCACGGCCCGATAGCACTTCTCCTCAAGGGATTTACTATTAAGACTTTCGAGAAGTTGTTAAGCAAGGCCGGAAGCTTGCAAGAGGAGGCGAAGCAATTAAGTTTCACCGACAAGACGGACAAACAAAAGCCTGTAAAGACTTTTGAAAAGAAATCCGGGATCGTTGCAGCAGTTGACAAAGGCAAGCAACCGATGCAAATACCACCAGAACGGCCGCAACAACCACAACAGAATTACCAGCAACCCGGCCCAGCTGTCAGTCATCTCCGCAGTATGAACAACCGTCTCGTCCGCAACGTACATTAAGAGAGCTTTTGAGCAGAGAATATCCGTTCAAGAATGAAGCAGTGCCAAAAATGTTCCGTAGTCGATGAAGACTCCAGATTTCCAGTTGCAGAGCCTAAAAGACCGAAGAGGTCAACAAGAAGGGTGATCCCAACTTTTGCCCTTACCACCAGATGCTTGGACACAAAATAGAAGATTGCATTACCTTCAAAAGTTGGCTCAATGACAACCTGCGGAAAGGGAATATAACGATCCCGAAGGAGTACATGAAGGAACCCCAGAAAGGAGGTTCGCGTCGATGTTGTCTCGGTCGATCCCATCATTCCGATAGATCCCTATACGGCCGACGATGGATGGACTACCGCTTGGACGAGGTCTTCGAAAAGATTTTAGACGAGCATCCGGACCGCTTCGGTGCGAGCTTCAATTCGAGTTTGAAACCCGTTAAGCCGGTACTATCACTTGCGATAGAAGAACCACCTCGACGAGGAGACGATTGAAGAAAAGAAGAAAATTGACGAAGAAGAGAAGGCGAGGCACCTAAGGCTAGACTAGGGGCTGCTTATCCTAGGATAGTTGTTTCCGATTCGGGGGAGAAATCCTCGAACTCTTGACTACGTATGATTATCTGCTCACTTCGGTGGGATCATATAATGATAAGGGTGATGGCGTTGGCTACGTTTTGACTGTTTCTAACGATTACGTAACTAACGATAATCCGGATATCGATTTCGATACCAACGACAATTCTCAAATCATACACGATCTCGACAAGCAAAATAATGAAGAAGACATCCATCAAGGAGGCTACGAGAGTTCAACAAGCAACGAATCTATCCGTGAGTTTCGAGGAGCTCCGATCGCGATAGAGTTAGAGCCTTCGGACTGCGAAGTTAATCCGGAAGAGCCTGTCATTCCGATTCAAGAAAAGACACCGGCAAGCTCAACAATAGATTCAGAAGAAATTACAGAAGTCAACTTAAGGAGTGGAAAAGTTCTACCTCCGAGAATGGGTCCAAAAGACAAAGGGAAGCGGTGGTTGTTCGGGAAGAACCAACCCGGCGGAAGAAACACCCATTCGAGAAGAAAACGAGACACGTGAAAACAAAGTGGACTACAACGTGCTAGCCCATCTTAGGAAACTACCGACCAGGCGAGCATCTACGACGCTCTCATCTTATCAAAGGAGATGAGAGAAGCTCGATCGAGGCCTTACTTGATCCAGAAATTTGCTTAGCTCGAATGGCCGGAGAGTCCTTAGATGAGGTTTGCTCGTTAAAGGAACAGACGAGGTGTTACCTTCACGGACGACGACCTACTACTTGGAACGACGGATCACGACCGACCGTTGTACATTTCGATTACTAATCGGAAAATTTACACTCTCCGGAGTATTGGTGGATCCGGGAGCATCAATCAATATAATGAATCTTCGAACGCTAGCATACTTGGAAATTGATGCCCGCGAGCTCGAAGCGGACAAAATGTTATTAAGAGGATTCAACCGGAAAGGAGAAAGAGCCCTCGGCTCAATAACGCTATCGATGAAGACCGGTGACTTAGCAAAGACAACCGCGAAATTTCACATAATTGATTCGAAACGTCATTCAACGCTCTCTTGGGCTGACCATGGATACATGAAAACAGGATGGTACCATCATCTCTACATCGGTGCATCGAAGTACTACGATGGAGGGGAACGAGTGCATCAAAGGTGACTTACGACCATTCTCCGTACATGAAATTGGAATCCACGAGGATGCGGCTTATTATGCACCGCCGAAGAAAACGATCTTCTCCGGAGATACTATAACAAATGAAGCAAAGAAAGTTCGGGACAACGAAGAACCTGAAGTTCTAGTCCAACGATCACTCACCACTCCCTTACGGCGAGATGGTGAAGGTTTCTCCACAACTCGCATCCGAGGTCGAGGCCGGGGACGAGGTCGTGGTAGAGACGTTAGAACAATTGGACGGAGGAAACCAACCATTAATGTCGATTGGGAAGATAGTTCGAAGGAGAAAAAGAAATCGAACAAGAAGCGGCGACAATAAGTCGGAAGAAGCCGCAATTCGGAATCCCTCTCGAAGATGAAAGAAACGAAGAATATAAATCGATGTACGAGAAGATTAACCACTATGTACATACTATGACCACGACCCCGATCCGTTCTAATAAGATCGAGGGTATGGAGGTCAAGGAGGTACGTAGCGGTGGTGCAAAACCAATCAAATTCTACCGTGGTGCTTCTTCCTCCAAAGCCGAAAATAATGTACAATTTGAAGATGCTACTTCATCGAATTAATGGAATTGCCTTTTGAGTGGTACTCTCCCTGTGTTCGAAATTTAATTCAACGTGGTTTCTTACCTCGACAGATGGACAAAAGGTCGATCACAACGTTTTGAAAATTTATGGAATAACTCCGGTCGTCCACCCAACTCGAAGCATGGTCTCGGATTCGGCACGGTAGGATCGGTTGACGATACCGAATTTTGCTTGGTTGTCACCTGCGAATCTAATGAAAAGCTGCATGGAAACTACGGAAGAACTCGAAGATTTGCAAATTGGAGACGCTCCATCGAATTCGAAGAAGAAATCAAATCTACGATAGATGAGTTAACGGAAGTTAACTTAGGTACTAGCGAAGAACCTAGACCTACCTTTGTTAGCTCCTTACTCAATAAAGAAGACTCCAAAGAAATAATCAAGTTATTAATGGAATTCAAAGACCGTTTTGCTTGGAGCTACGATGAGATGCCGAGTTTAGCTCCGGAGGTCGCGATCCATAAACTAGGAGTGGACCCTACTTCGTTCCGGTCGGACGAGGTCCCGGAAGAATGCGTCTAGAAATCGAACAACAAGTCATAGCCGAGGTTAAAAAGTTAATAGACGCTAAATTTGTCCGTGAAGAACAATACCCGACTTGGTTAGCCAACGTGGTACCGGTCGGGAAGAAGAATGGTCGGATCGGAATTTGTGTGGACTTCGGAGATTTAAACAAGGCATGTCCAAAAGATGAATTTCCTCTACCGATCCCGGAATTAATGATCGACATCGCTTCAACACATGAAATATTCTCATTCATGGATGGATCTTCGGGATACAACCAAATAAAAATGGCTCCGAGAAGATGAAAAGCTTACGACATTCGGAACGCCGATCGGAGTATTTTGCTACACCGTGATGCCATTCGGACTAAAGAACGCGAGAGCAACCTACCGAAGAGCAATGACAAGAATTTTTGATGATCTCATCCACGATCAAGTCGAATGCTACGTGGACGATGTGGTCATCGAAAGCAAAGTAAAGGACAACCACTTGTATGATTTGAGAATTGTTTTCGAACGATTAAGACAATTTAACCTTAAGATGAATCCCTTAAAATGCGCCTTCGGCGTCACCTCCGGGAAATTCTTAGGATTCGTTGTCCGACATCGTGGAATTGAAATCGATCCGGAGAAGATAAAAGCCATCTTAGAAATGCCGCCTCCCAAAACCTTAAAACAACTACGATCTTTTCAAGGGAAGCTGGCATATCTTCGACGCTTTATCTCAAACTCGTCGAGAAGGTGTCAGCCTTTCTCGGCACTAGTTAAAAAGGACGCCAAATTTATTTGGGAAGAGAAATGCCGAGAAGGCCTTCGAGGACATTAAACAATATTTAATGACACCTCCTGTCTTAGCAGCCCCGGTCTCGAGTAGACCGCTAATACTTTATACCGCGGCTTTAGACGACTCTCTCGGAGCCCAGTTAGCCTGAGTCGATGATGAGGGTAAAGAAAATGCTCTTTACTACTTAAGCCGTCGTTTCTCGCCGACGGAAATAAGGTATCCCGCAATTGAAAAGCATTGTTTGGCCACGATCTTCGCCGCTCGAAAGCTCGGGCATTACATGCTTTCTCATAAGGTCGACTCGATCTCGAAGTTTAATCCATTGCAATACTTGATGACTCGTCCAACGCTTTCCGAGCGGACTTGCCGGATGGTCGATGATATTATTGCAATTTGATATAACTTTCGTGCCTCTTCGTGCCGTAAAGGGACAAGCCCTAGCGGACTTTCTCGCAGCACACCCTTTGCGGCGGAATCTCCTCTCAATGACGACTTGCCGGATGAACAAATAATGAATCTAGAAGACCTTGATGATCGACGTTGGGAATTATATTTCGACGGAGCATCTTCGGCGCACAAAGATGAAGAATCGCAAGTGATAGTGCCCGTAAGGCGGGAATCGGGCTAATCTTTATAACACCGGAGCGGGGGATGTTAAGATACTCCTACCACTTGACGAGCCGTGTACAAACAACGAAGCGAATACGAAGCCCTCATAACGGGACTCGGAATTAACCATTCGAATGGGGATAACGGACATCGACATCTACGGGGATTCGCAGCTAATCATCCAACGGATCGTCGGACAATACGGAATTTTAAAACCAAGACTCGAGCAATACTTCCGGTATGCCATACAGTTTGTTGGAACGGATTCCGAATGTGACAATCTACAAAATTCCCGAAAGAAAACGCTTTAGCGGATGCGCTAGCCCGTCTCGCAAAAGAATTTGCCTGTTTGCAAGATGAATCAGTGGAAGTGTCAGTTCACGGACGCCAGGTCCTATCACAGCTTGACATAGACACGATACACAAATCAGAAAAGGAAAAAGGATCAATTGCAGCAGTGACAGAAAACACGGAAGATTGGCGACAACCATTAATAGATTACTTGCAAACAGGGAAACTACCAGAGGATAGGTCGTTAGCCCATCAGATCGAAAAGAACTACGTCCTACGCATTAATAAACAACACATTATACGGAAGATCTTTTGATCGAATGTGGCTAAGGTGCCTAAGCGGGTCCGAGGCCCGTGAAATTGTTAAAGAGGTGCATTCGGGACTCCGTGGCGCTCACCGATCGGGTCCGAAGATGAAAATGAAAATTAAAAGACTAGGGTACTACGGCCCTCAATGATGACCGACTGCGTGAAAATCGCCAAGAGTTGTCACCAGTGCCAAGTGCACGGAGTGGTTCTACACCAACCTCCAAATGTGCTACATCCGACAATTGCATCGTGGCCGTTTGAATGTTGGGGCACGGATATAGTGGGTCCAATAGAACCGCCGTCGTCAAAAGGACATCGCTTCATTCTTGCGGCTACAGATTACTTTTCCAAGTGGGCGAGAGGCGGTTCCACTAAGAGAAGTGAAAGCACATCACGTGCTACAATTTTTCAAGAACCAAGTTGTTTACCGTTTCGGAGTGCCGCGCGGAATCATCTCGGATAATGGGTCGGCATTCGAAGCACACAAATCAACAATTTTGTCGGGAGACACGGAATCGGCGGCGATATTCAACAATTTACTACCCAAGAGCAAACGGCCTTCGTCGAGGCTTTTAATAAAACTCTCGTTCAAATTTTAAAGAAGACTTTAGACGACAATAAGAGAAATTGGCACGAGAAGTTGTTAGAAGCCTTATGGGCCTACGGACAACCTTCGAACTCCTACGCAAGCTACACCTTACGCTCCGGTGTATGGGTCCGAGGCGATGTTACCTTTAGAGGTTCGGCTCCCTTCACTCGGAATTGCGGTTGCAAATAAAATCACAGCAGAAGAGAACGCCAAATTACGACTCGAAGAGTTAGAGAGCTCGGAAGGGAAAAGACTTGCGGCGCAACGGAATTTAGAATTATACCAAGCGAAGATGATTCGGGCTCATGATAAGCTGGTCCGCCCAAGAACCTTGAAAGTTGGTGATTTAGTTCTCGTTCTCGAGAGACCTATTCTTGCACACCGCAAGATAGGGGGAAAATTTGAACCCACTTGGGAAGGACCATTTGTAGTTGAGGCGATCTACTCGGGAGGCTCCTACCGGCTAGTGAATTGCCGGGAGAACGACATATGCTTCCGATCGATGGACGATACTTGAAAAAGTATTACGCTACTGATGTTTCGAAGGAATGAACTTTCCATCCCTAGAAGCACGGGCAAAGTGATTACTTATGGTCAGGTCCGAACCCAAAAATAACAAAAATGTGCTAAAAATAAATAAAATCCTGATAATAAAATTTTCCTTGTTTTCTTTTCCAAATCAAAATCTCTTACACGATCTTATCCCATTTCATTCTCGTTAAATTTGAAAATATAAAAATAATAATAAAACAAGATGTCTTTAATAAACTTTTTCTTGATGTTCTTGTTCTTAGTACAGCCCCTGATCCTTTTCCTTGTCTCTTCGCAGGGAAATGTCGAGCGGGCGGTTGGTCTTGAACTTTAAGAATGGCGTAAGCCTTGCACTTGATGAAAAGAGGGTGAAAGATGGAGCGATAGTCGAGATTGACTCAGATTTCGTACCAGCAGGCCTACAGTACGAGGAAAGTGACTGGGTCCCGATTGACCGAGAAGAACTGCCCGGACATACAGTAATGAAAGTGGGTGGCCCAAGCCACCAATCTAGCAACAAGAAAAGAAAGACAAATATTGAAGAAGATAAGAAAATGAAGTACGTAGTCGCTACGGCGAGAGGGCGAGCTTGTCGGCGCCGCGCCCACGGAGATTCAAGAAGTTCGGAGAGCTACTCTCACGACGACGCAACGAAGAAATAAGAATCGCCGTATCCGTAAGATGTTGACAAAACTAGGCGCGGATCGGCACGACGAGGCGGCTGGCTAATGTCGGTGCATACACTTCGAGGACACCGGTTCACCGAGAACCGGAAGAAAGGAGGCCAGCTCTAGGATGACGAAAGAACCGGAGAAATCTCACAAAGACCGGAAGAAAGAAGGCTACCACGCCACCGGATAGAACCACCAGGTGATGCATGACCTTGTTGCGGCGGCGACCCGGGGGATGTCCCGACGGACATCATCCACGAGGAGCCGAGGTATGCGGGGAGAACGTGAAGGGATCGAACCTTATATCCCACAATATGTCACCGAGGCCTCGCCATCGCGGATCATTCCGAATACGAGCTGGAGAGAATGCGGAATGTTGAAAAGAAAACCTTTGAATACTTTGAAAGGATTAGAGGCGAGAAGAATCGATATACTTGGAGGGCCTCGAATTACATACGGATGTATTCTCGGAGTATGAGCGACGACAAATCGTGGATTGCATCCGGGATTTGAAAAGACTGAGCCGAGCGAGCCGCCTAAGGAAAACACATACTCGAGCCCGGAGATGGATGCCGGGGAAAGGAAGAATCACGATACAATGTGGATGCTTGTTACAACTTTGCGAGGACGGAAAGGAAACCCGCCGGGAATACTCCGCCATGGGCGAGTGGACCCGATGCCATTAGTCATCGAGAGAATGGTAAAGAGATTGATAACATGGAGAGTACTGCCAGCGACTCGCATACCCAATAGCTGCATCATCAACATCTACGAGCGGGGTGATTGTATACCCCCGCACATTGATCACCATGACTTTGTCGGACCTTCTGCACGATCTCTTTTCGAGCGAGTGTAACATCATGTTCGGATCCGACCTCCGGATAGCGAGGCCCGGGTGAGTTCCGAGGGCCGGTAACGATACCACTACCGGTAGGTTCCGTCATGATGCGAAGGGTAACGGAGCGGATATCGCCGAGCATTGCATACCGGGAGTACCGGTGAAGCGGATCTCGGTTACGTTCGGGAGGATGGACGACGAAAAGATACCTTACCATTTCCGGCCGGACCGGAGCTAGAGAGCCTCCGGCCTTACGAGCTGTGAGTTACATGGAAAATATCACACCTCCAATGTACATCCATACGGCATCCTTGCCGAGGATGGCTTGGAAGGTGATGTTATTGACCATGTATCTCACTATTCGGACATGGACTTTTGACGGATGCTTCTTTAGATGGATCAACAAAGATCATACACGATCCGTTTTGAGTCTACATGGATTGTATGAAATATACTCCGGATCAAGTTGTACGATGTATCTTCAGTATGATTGGAATAAAAGTGACCATGTCACATTTTTGGCCTTCACCTCTTTTGTGCAAATTGATTGGGAAACGCCGTTAAAGTTAAATGAACTTCGAACAAAGAACAGAAAAGAAAAAAAAAGATAAAAGAAAAAAACTTTTTTTAAAAAAAAAAAAATCTAAAAAATGACAAACACCAAATTCACATGAACATTAAATAAACAACAAAATAAAATTTGAATCATTAAAGGATAAATAAAATCAACAAGAATGTTAAATCAAACTCTCAATCAAATTTCGAATCCAATCTCGATCAAACTTCAAATTCAATCTTTTCAAATTTCAAATCAAATCTTAAATCAAATTTCAACCGAGTTCAAACTCATCCTTCCAAATTTCAAATTCAATCTTTCCAGATTCCAAATCTCTATCAAATCTCAAATTCGATCTTCCAGATCTTAAATCAAATCTCAGTCGAATTTCAAATCTCAAATTCAATCTTTCCGGATTCCAAATTTCTTCCAAATCTCAAATTCGATCTTCCGGATCTTAAATCAAATCTCGATCGAATTTCGAATCTCAAATTCGATCTTTCCGGATCTCACATCAAACCTCGATCGATCCAAACTTTTGGGTCGAGGATTTTACATCCAAGTGCCGCACTGCTTTAGGATCCTCTTCCTATTGCACTGAAATACATCAAATCCAAACTTTTGGGTCAAGGATTTTACATCCAAGACTGCACTGCTTTAGGATCCTCTTCCTATTGCACTGAAATACATCAATTCAAACTTTTGGGTCGAGGATTTTACATCCAAGACTGCACTTGCTTTAGGATTCTTTTCCTACTTGCACTTGAAATACATCAAATTCGAACTCTTGGGTCGAGGATTTTACATCCAAGACTGCCTTGCTTTAGGATTCTCTTCCTGTTGCACTTGAAATACATCAAATTCAAACTTTTGGGTCGAGGATTTTACATCCAAGATCGCATCTGCTTTAGGATCCTCTTCCTATTGCACTTGAAATACATCAAATTCAAACTTTTGGGTCGAGGATTTTACATCCAAGATCGCACTGCTTTAGGATTCTCTTCCTATTGCACCTGAAATACATCAAATTCAAACTTTTGGGTCGAGGATTTTACATCCAAGACTGCACTTGCTTTAGGATCCTCTTCCTGTTGCACTTTGAAATACATCAAATTCAAACTTTTGGGTCGAGGATTTTACATCCAAGACTGCACTCGCTTTAGGATTCTCTTCCTATTGCCTCTGAAATACATCAATTCAAACTTTGGGTCGAGGATTTTACATCCAAGATCGCACTCTGCTAGGATCCTCTTCCTATTGCACTCGAAATACATCGATTCGAACTTTTGGGTCGAGGATTTTACATCCAAGACTGCCTTTGCTAGGATTCTCTTCCTATTGCATCTGAAATACATCAATTCGAACTTTGGGTCGAGGATTTTACATCCAAGACCGCATCGCTTTAGGATCCTCTTCCTATTGCACTCGAAATACATCGATTCAAACTCTTGGGTCGAGGATTTTACATCCAAGACTGCACTGCTTTAGGATTCTCTTCCTATTGCACTGAAATACATCAAATCCAAACTTTTGGGTCGAGGATTTTACATCCAAGACTGCACTGCTTTAGGATTTCTTTTCCTATTGCACTGAAATACATCAAATCAAACTCCTGAGGTCGAGGATTTTACATCCAAGACTGCACTGCTTTAGGATTTCTTTTCCTATTGCACTGAAATACATCAAATCAAACTCTTGAGGTTAAGGATTTTACATCCAATACCGCATTACTCTGAGATCTTTCCTCATTGTAATGATCCAATCCAATCGATTCGATCTTCTTTTGGGGTTGAGGATGTTACATCTAAAACTTCAAAATTCCGATTTTCATTTCAAATCAAATTCCTTTAAATTAATCTTGACAAACTTCAATCTAAATTAAAACTCCAAATTGAAATCTAAACTCACGCATCGTGACTTGAACATGAAATAAAATAAAATCTAAATCGAAATTCTCCCAGATCATGTGATTTGGGATTCACCTCCTTTTCCTTTCCCCAGGCGAGAATTCAAGAATCTCCGGTTTCGGAGATATACTTGACACTCCCCAGCTGGAAATTCTTCTACTTCGTCCTAAGTTTGTTACTTGGACATACGTGTTGGTTTTGTTGATCGCTTCGGTCAACACCAATACGTGCGGTGTGCTCCGTCGACTCACCACACCTATTGGGGGTCCATTTGTTGACCTCATTTTTGATGAGGTCTTCTCCTCTTCTCTTTAGTACTTAGGATCTAGCCTTAGGCTTTCCTTTGACTATCTTAGAGGACTAGAATTGGGACCCACCTTTTAGAAATTCAAACCACTTCTTAACTCCCTGCAAACTCCACAAACTTGACTATAGACCCCTAATCACCTAGAAGGTTGAAATCAAATGTGGAAGTTTAAAGGATGAGTTCCTATAGGACTCTTTGGCCTTAGGACTGCTCACGGGTGGCCCGGTGCGGTGAAGGGTTGACTTGCACACACACTACACTTTCACACACCTCCTAAAAACACACCCATACCTGACTTGACCTCCTGACTCATGTAGGTGATTCACATGGATGGTCCTTAACCCCTAAGCCCTTGGCTAAGAGGGTTAGGAACAACATAGTGAATGCCTCAAAATGAGTCCCTTCATGGCTCATGTGGGCTTGATATGGCTTCATGGCTCAACAAGAATGATTTCATTTCACTTACATCCACCCAATCTTCAATTTTCCAAATTTTCAATTTTTGACCCTCGGGACCCAACACCCGCCAACCTACCCAAAGCATCGAATAGCCAAATTTCTCAAAAATTTCCAAATCACCCAAATTTCTCCAAAATCAATCTCAAACATTTCTACATCACTCAAATTGGTCATCCATGCCCAAAATGCCAAAAATTCCAACAATACCCCCAATACCTTCCAAATACCCAAAATACCCCTTTTGACCCAAAAATCCAAAAATTCAGAAAATTCCCAGAAAATTCCAGAAAATCCCAAATATTCCCAATTTCATTTTGTTCAACTACACCATGGGCCAATTTTGTCAATTTACCCCACTTTTGTCAAAACCCCCAATTTGACCCATTTTAACCCAAAGTAAACCCGATGTCAAACCTAACCTACCCAATTGACCCAAATTCTGGTCCAATTCAATTCTAAACTTCAATTCAACATCCCAAACACCAATCTAGACCAAATACAAGCCCAATTTGATTGGCATTGGGATCCAATTTCACTTTTGGCCTTAAAGCCCGATTTGGACCTATGACCCAAACCTAACCCAAACTCACCCATTTCAACTCCAATTAACCCCAAATCTTTTCTAAACCTCCCTTGACATCTCCATAAACAAAACACTAACATGATTTGCCCAAAACTTTGATCCAAACCCCACTCAAATTCAACCCAAAGCTAAAAGGCCCATTTTGACCTAAACCCAAACCTAGCCCAAATGAGCCCAAACCCCAAAATCAAAACCCAACCAAAGTTGAAACCTCTTTGAAACACTCCCATAAACATTTCCCAACATTAATTTTACATCAATTTCAACCCTAGCCCAACATTGACCCAAATTAGCCCAATTTGGCCCACTTTAGCCCACTTACCGATTAAACCCAAAGTCGAACCAATTCAAACCCAAATCACTTCAAACTTGTCTCAAATCACTCATGACACATCCTTAAACTAAACCCAACATTTATTTGGCATGGCCCTTTGCAAAATTTTCATCTAAAAGCCCACTTCTAAAGGACATTCAAAAGCCCATTCCAAACCAAACTCAAAAGCCAAGCCCATCCTAAAGCCCACATTACAATCTCATCTCATCCTTGCTTAATTAAAACCATTCCTAAGTCCTAAATCAGCAATCAAATCTTTCTAAACAAAGCCATATGACAAACCATCCAAATTTTACACCAAATGTCCAAAATTCTTAAAACCCATTTTCATGAAATTGACTAAACTTTTCCACTAAGCCGAAGACAAGCCATGCAAGCCATGGACGAAGCCACATGAAGCCATGGAGAGTTTGACATGTGATCAAGCCATTAATGGAAAAAGGAGGACCCCCTTTCCTAATCCTTCTTAAGCCTTTTTACCTTAAGCATGTCACACTCTAAACCATGCTTTGCCACCTAATCCATGGATGGAGACTTCACCACTCCATGGCAGTGACCTAGCCGATCCTCTCGACCCAAAATCGAGGCCATGGGGAGGTGCACCCAACCCAAACCAATGGGTTGACCAAATTGAAGCTAAAATAGCCCCTTCCCCTTTCTACTTTGATTCAACCACTTTACACATGTCAAACCTCGATTGAATACACCAAACCCACCGCACGACCCACTCGAACAAGATGGTGACCGGTGCACGGCCGGCCGGCCACCGGGCCGCCGGAAAACACCATGGCCGAAACACGGGGAGGAGCGAACTTTGGAATTCTCCTTGTCGAGCTGCCCCATGTCTAGTGGTCACCATGGCTGTTCTTCTCCTCACCGGAGCGGTGATCCCAAGCCCTAACTCCCCCAGGAGGCCCTCCGAGCCATGCCTATTTAAACACCACCCCCTCGCGGCCATGAGAAGAGAGTTGCACAAACCTTGCCAAAACTGCGCCAAAATTGTTCCGGACCCCTCCTCATACACGAGCACTTGATCCCCAGGTGAGATCCCCCTGCCATTTCTTCTCTGCGAGCTCGATTTCGAGTTGAAATCCAAGCCCAAAACCGGGACACTTCCCCACGGTGAACCAATCCCCGAATTGATTGGTCCTACACCTTCACCGGACCGAGGGAAGGTGTCCACCGAGTAAAAGCCCCATCTCCGAGGCCACCCGGTTGCTCCGGACTCCAAGCTTTGTGATCGAGCTGTGGTCGAAGTTCAACCTAGACAATTCACTGGACCGGGAGACTTCATCCGGAGCTTGCCGGGATCCGATCGAAGGTGCAACAACTCTCGGATCGAAGCTTCACTTCTCGCGAGCAAAGGTATGAGCTAATTCTTCATCCCGAGCTTCCGGAGATTCTCCATTTCAAATGCCTTAATTTCGATGCATGTTTACCGTATGGATGTGTTCGTCTCTTCAAGACGAATCCATAGAGCATAAGAACACGAAAATCCATTGAGAATCGAGTGAGTTCTTAGGGTTAGAGTGTGGACGGTCACGGGATCACACCAGTCATGGACGATGAACGGATGCCGTCCATTTAATACACGCGCGGACGGACGGCTCAGATGGCGTCGGACCAGGAGACGGTACGAAAATCGCGGGGCCCGGGCTGCTGACTCAGATGGCGGCGTCGAATGGGAGTGCGCCACGCGGCATTTCGGAGCTGCCGAGGTTGACGCGGCGCCGCGTGGATAAGTAGATAAATAGGGTATTTTCTATTTATTTAATTCCCAGAACTTTAAAAATCCATATCTTTGTGTAGAAAAATCACAAAAATAAAATAAAAATACCCTCTTGCTCGGTGAACGAGAGGAGAATAATGTGGAAAAGAAATTAATTAATTTTGTCCAGTATTTTATTTTTAATTAATTATTTACTCCCTGCATTGTTTTAATTCTCCATGCATGTATACAATTCACCATGGCATGAGACCATAGGGCTTTTGAAGCCTCTGAACTTAGGGACATTCCCTGAATTTTCCAAGGTCAGAGGCCATCTCTGTGAAAAGTTATTGATTTTTCAAATGCATGTTGCTGATTTAAGTATTTTAATTTCAAAATTTAGCATGTTGTGGAATAAATTCTAGGAAAATTTGGTGATGTTCCTTATGACCAGAGAACCCTAGGAAAAATAGGATTTGAGTTAATTCACTTAAATTAACCCTAATTGGCTTAAACACCCAAAATAGACCCCTAATTAATTAGAGTTAACCATAGATCAAATTGACTTGAAATCAATTCTCCACTGACCTTTAGGATCAGAGGAACCCATCATAAAAATTTGAGGTCGATTGGACTTGGTTAGCCCCACTAATTGGGTTGATTAAGCCACTTAGCCATTTTAAACTTTAAAAATTCATAACTTTCAAAATATCTTTCAAAAATTCACCAGATTGGTTTTGGAGTCTCTCTAATATCAGGGGAGTTTAAGAAAATTAAAATTTCAATTTTCTAAAAAGTTGATTTTTAATATTATTTTAATATTTTTAATAATTAAAAAATAATAAAAATCACAAAAATAATAAAATTCACTAAAATGTTATATTTTGAATTTTAATCACTTGGGAACAAGTCCCATATTTTTCCTAGGTCTATTTAGTGAGATATTAATTTTTAAAGCTCTAGGGTAATTTTAAAATTAAAAAAATGTATTTTCTAGCATTTTCACCAAAATAATTATAATAAATCAAGGAAAAATCAGAAAATTGTAAAGTTTGGTTCTCTGGAATCCTTGATATCAGAGAGAATTTTAAAAATTATAAAATTTATTTTTCAACATTTATTTTATTTTTAAATTAATTAATACTCCAGAATTTAAAATAATTCTAATAAATAAAATATAATTCAAAAAATTACAAAATTTGGTCCAAGTGGTCCTCTGGTCATTAGGAATGTTCCCTAATTTTCTTAAGGACAGAAACTTTCCCTTGGTCATTTCATTAAATTTTCCTTGGAAATTCCTATTTTCTACTAAAAATAATTATATAAATAAATTAAATGCAGAAAAATCACATTTTCTCCTCTCATGTCTTTATTGACATATGAGTGAAGTCTCATAAAAATTTCAAGTTCATTTGAGTTCAATTTAGTGAGTTATGAAATTATTAGACTTAAAGGGCAAAATGGTAATTAAAATTTTAACCCTTAATTAAAACTTTAGGTTTAATAAAAATTAACAAGTAAAATATTTTGATCCTAATCTGATTTGGATGATTGAAATTTAAATAATTGAAGGGTAGAAACCCATTAAGTAATTTAAAATGATTAAACTTTAAGTAAATAATTAATTGAATTTGGAAGAATAATAAATTTGGAATTACTAAAATAGGGATATTATTAGGAAGAGATTTATTCTTTAATTTAAAAATCCCTAAATTAATCATCTCATTAATACTCAACTCTTAATTAAAGTGATAACTCAAATTTAAAATATTAAAAGACTTAATCATTAAATTAAATTAAATCATTAAACTCTTTCAAAAAATTTCAATTAAATTAAATTAAATTAAGATTAAAAGTTGAATTAAATTAAATTAAAATTAAGTTAAATTAAATAAACAAATTAAATTAAATTAAATGAATTAAATACATTAAATTAAATAAATAAATAAAATAAAATTAAATTAAATTAAATTAAATAAATTAAATTAAAATAAATTAAATTAAATTAAATTAAATTAAATTAAATTAAATTAAATTAAATTAAAATTAAATTAAATTAAATTAAAATTAAATTAAATTAAATTAAGAAATTAAATCAAATAAATTGAATTAAATTAAATCAAATCAAACTAATTTAAACTAAAATAAATTAAATTAAATTAAATTAAGTTAAATTAAATAACCTCACTTAAGACATGAAGAAATAAATCTAAAATAACTTGAACACTATTCCAAACTTAAATCATTAATTTGAACTTAAATTTGAATCACAAATCATTAAGAATCATTTTGCCCTTAGGAGCTTTAGTTATCATAACTCCTAAATAGAACATTAAAATGAAATGTTACTTCACTTACGGGACATTCAAATGTCCTAGTTCATCGAGCAAGTTAACAAAACTTGAAAACCTCGGACGATCGATTCATTTACACAATTAAATTTATTTGGACTTGAAACAATCCTAGAAATATTGAAAAGATGTTTAAGATTCTTCTTAAGCACTTCCTCGATATGATAGGATATTTACAAGAACAATTGAACTTAATTGTTCTTTGATGAAGAAAATCGTCTTCAAACTAAAAACACAAAGAACCTAGACGTCATAGGAAATGACTAGCTATAGGATTAGGAACTTGGTAGAAAACCATAAACCTTTCCCTTAGCTTTACCTAGGAACTTGCTTAAATATTCTAACTATGTTTTAAGTGCAGCTTGGGATGACGGGAAGACCCTCCAGGTACGCTTTTATTTTATTGCAGTTTATTTTATTGCAAATGCACTTATTTTTCTTGCATGATAAACAACAGTTGCATGAAAACCCACACCTTTAGGACAGAAACCAAAACTGAAACCCAAAATTAAAATAAAAGACACTACAAGATAAAATTCACCTCCACAACATTTCAAAATATAAGACAACTCAAAATTTAATCACAAACGAACACAAAACTACAACTACAACTAAATTAAAACGTCTCATTGAATGATCGGGAATACCTCGGATGATGTAACCCACGTGTTGCTAACGGGATTTCCCACGGTCTAAATGAAAGTGCGGAACTCATTTAGTTGAGTTTAGCAAATTCATACGGACTAAGTGAATTCGATGAAAATAACGGTGCGGGATGACGGAGCCGTGGGATCTTAATCGGTTCGTTTAATCAACTTTAAGATCTGTTTTAATTAAAACACAAAAAACACTTGGAAATTAAGACTTCTCTAAACCGAACACTTCTCTCATCTCCCGACTTATGATTTCCAAAACTAAACCTCTGCAACAACAAGGAGCTCGGAGCATGGTGGGCGAGCACGGCCATCGTCGTCGACGAAACTTGAACCTACTTCGACAAAACTTTCTTAGTATTAAATAACAAAGCCATAGGACTTCGAGGTAGTTTGCCTAGTGCAACATAAATCCTCAACTCTTCGTTAGGCATTTGCATTGCAAATTAAGCCCTAACCGGTCTTAGGATTCCGAGGTAGTCGTCCGATACGACATAAACCCTCATATCTTCTAGGCTATTTGTATGATTCTATCATATAAATATAAGCCCTAATTAACTAAAATTGGCAAGATTAAAACATTAGATAAACATTAGGACTTTCTTAAATCCAAGCCGAAACAATAGGATAGTCGGGAGATTACCGAAGTTCACTTCGAATCCGTAATCTCTCCTACTTTTCTTCCTTTGAATTCCCAAAATAAAAATGTTCCAAATTTGATCCATTCCCTATTGAAATTCCAAAACTCAACCCCTTGAAAACTTAAACTTTGAAATTCTTGAGAGCAGAATTATTGATTATTATCGAGAGTTTTCTTAGGTGATTCCGTCACTTAAGATGTAATTAACTATAGGGGCTTGCCCTTATAGGGAACTTTAAGAACCCAGGTAATATAAACCCTGCTTAATTCATTTATATTAAGCAGGGGAATTTGTCGGCTTATAAAATTGGTTCGCAGACCAAACGGATGTCATAAACCTCTCTAGTTTATTTAATCGAGCCCCATTATCAAGTAGTGTGTCTATTCTTCGGGATAGATACACGGTTTGTGGTGCGGCGCTCGTTTATATAAACTATTCGGGATATGAGATCAGTTTGATTTCATATCTTAAAATTTTCAAATTTAAAATTATTTTCAAAATCAAATACTACTTTTCAAATTATTTATTTAAATTAAATTAAAATTCGCCGACAATTTCTGTAGGCGACTCCCTTTTTCAAAATAAAACACATAACCTAAAAATATGCCGACACACATCCATACGGTTTATGTGGCATGAAATTAACCCAATCAAAATAGAGAATGTTTAGAAGCTCGGGAAGAAGAGAGAGCTCATACCTTTGCTCAGAGAAGTGTGGCTTCGATCTGAGAGTTGTATCACCTTCGATTGGACCTAAGAAAGCTCCAGATGAAGTCTCCGGCCCTGGGAATTGCACTAGACACTGATTTCCACCGGACCCGATTTCAACCTTTGGAGGCTAGAACAAATGGGTGGCACTGTAGAGGGGGCTTTCACTGGGGAACTCCTTCTCTTGGTCTTGTGCGGGTGTGGATGAGTTTAATTTGATTTTGGTGGAGGATTTGGGAGTGTCCTGTTCGGCTCGAGAATTGAGCTCCAAAATCGAGCTCGATCGGTGGGAGTTAGGGTAGGAGAACGGTGGGGATGGATTGCTCTTGGCTAGGGGAAGCTTTGTGAGGAGTTTGGAGGGATTCACGTGAAGGTGCGGTTCGACCTAACCTTTTTGGCCGAGAGGAATGGTTGGTTTAAATAGCCATGGCCATGGCTTCCCGGGGGAGTTAATGGGCTGCGATCGACTGCTGCGGGCAAGGGAAGAACGAGCTCCAATGGCCATTGGGCATG
>JAKZJZ010001129.1:0-31212 GCA_022702705.1 Papilionanthe hookeriana x Papilionanthe teres | reverse complement strand
AACAAATTTCAATCGAATTCAAATTCAATCTCCCAAATCTGAAATCCAATCCGTTCTACCCTCTCCTCGTCCGGGATGGAAGCGTTGGTTCCATGACACGGATCGAATCCGATGGCGAGGAATTATATCCAATCCAAACCAATGACTTCCGATCAACTCTTTTGAACGGGGTATGTAACATCCACATATTCCCTCCTAATCTATCTCCTTCATGAAAATCTTTTACAGCTTTCATGAAATTCCCCGAAACACCAAAATTCCACACTTTTCAAATCAACACTCGCAAATCTTTGCGTAATCAAATACATCAAAATCAAACCTTTTGGGTCGAGGATTTTACATTCGAAACCGCATTGCTTTAGGATTCTTTCCCTACCGCGATGAAATACATCCAAATCAAACTTTTGGGTCGAGGATTTTACATCCGAGACCGCATTGCTTTAGGATTCTTTCCCTATCGCAATGAAATACATCAAATTTAAATTCTCGGGGCCGAGGATTTTACATCCGAAACCGCATCGCTTTAGAATCCTTTCCCTATCGCAATGAAATACATCAAATTTAAATTCTTGGGGCCGAGGATTTTACATCCGAGGTCGCATCTGCGTTAGGATTCTTTCCTATCGTAATGAAATACATCAAATTTAAATTCTTGGGTCGAGGATTTTACATCCGAGACCGCATCGCTTTAGGATTCTTTCCTATCGCAATGAAATACATCAAATTTAAATTCTTGGGGTCGAGGATTTTACATCCGAAACCGCATTTCTTTAGGATTCTTTCCTACTCGCGATGAAATACATCAAAATCAAACTTTTGGGGGTCGAGGATTTTACATCCGAGACCGCATTGCTTTAGGTTCTTTCCTATCGCAATGAAATACATCAAAATAAAATTCTTGGAGTTGAGGATTTTACATCCGAGACCGCATCGCTTTAGGTTCTTTCCCTATCGCAATGAAATACATCAAAATCAAACTTTTGGGGTCGAGGATTTTACATCCGAGACCGCATCGCTTTAGGTTCTTTCCCTATCGCAATGAAATACATCAAATTCAAACTTTTCGGAGTCGAGGATTTTACATCCAAGACCGCATCGCTTTAGGATCCTTTCCCTATCGCAATGAAATACATCAAATTCAAACTTTTGGGTCGAGGATTTTACATCCGAGACCGCATCGCTTTAGGATCCTTTCCTACGTGCAATGAAATACATCAAATTTGAACTTCTGTGGCCGAGGATTTTACATCCGAGACCGCATCGCTTTAGGATTCTCTCCCTATCGCAATGAAATACATCAAATTTAAATTTCTGGGGTCGAGGATTTTACATCCGAGACCGCATCGCTTTAGGATTCTTCTCTCTATCGCAATGAAATACACCAAATCGACTTCGAGGTTAAGGATTTTACATCCAATACCGCATCGCTTCCGAGATTTCTCCTCATCGTAATGATTCAATCCAATCAATTCAATTTTCTTTGAGGTCAAGATGTTACATCTAAAACCACAAAATTCCAATTCTCATTTCAAATCAAAATCCCTTCAAATTAATCTTAACAAAACTTCAATCTAAATTGAAACTCCAAATTGAAATCTAAACTCACAAATCAAAACTTAAATTGAAACAAAATAAAATCTAAATTAAAATTCTCCCAGATCATGTGATTTGGAATTCACCTTCTTTTCCTTTCCCCGCCGAGAGTTCGGAATCTCCAGCTTCGCAGATATACTCGACACTCCCGCCGGAAATTCTTCTACTTCGTCCTAAGTTTGTCACTGGACATCCGTGTTGGTTTTGTTGATCTTTTCGGTCAACGCCAATACGCGCGGTGTGCTCCGTTAGCTCACCACACCTATCGGGGGTCCATTTGTCGACCTCATTTTCGATGAGGTCTTCTCTTCTTCTTTTTAGTACTTAAGATCTAGCCTTAGTGCTTTTCCTTCGACTATCTTAGAGGAATAGAATCGGGACCCACCTTTTAGAAATTCAAACCACTTCTTAACTCCCCGCAAACTCCACAAACTCGACCGTAGACCCCTAATCACCTAGAGGGTTGAAATCAAATGTGGAAGTTTAAAGGATGAGTTCCTATAGGACTCTTTGGCCTTAGGACTGCCCTGGGTGGCCTGGTCTGGTGAAGGGGCTGACTTACACACACACTACACTCATACACTACACTTTCACACACCTCCTAAACCACACCCATACCTAACTCGACCTCCCGATTCATGTAGGTGATTCACATGGATGGTCCTTAACCCCTAAGCCCTTGGCTAAGAGGGTTAGGAACAACATAGTGAATGCCTCAAATGAGTCCCTTCATGGCTCATGTGGGCTTGATGTGGCTTCATGGCTCAGCCAAAATGATTTCATTCCATTCAAATTTACCCAATCTTCAATTTTCCAAATCTTCAATTTTCCAAATCTTCAATTTTCCAAATTTTCAATTTTCCAAATTTTCAATTTTCTAAATTTTCAATTTTTGACCCCCGGGACCCTACACCCGCTAACCTTACCCAAAACCCTCAAATCCTCCAAAATTTCCAAATCACCCAAAATTCCCCAAAATCAATCCCAAACATTTCCACATTACTCAAATTGATCATCCATACCCAAAAATACCAAAAATTCCAAAAATACCTCCCAATACCCTCCAAATACCCAAAATACCCCTCTTGACCCAAAAATCCAAAAATTCAGAAAATTCCCAAAAAATTCCAAAAAATCCCAAATATTCCCAATTTCATTTTGTTCAACTACACCATGGGCCAATATTTTCAATTTACCCCACTTTTGTCAAAACCCCCAATTTGACTCATTTTAAACCCAAAAGTGAACCCAATGTCAAACCAAACCTACCCAGTTGACCCAAATTCTGGTCCAATTCAATTCTATACTTCAATTCAACAATCCCAACACCAATCTAGACCAAATCCAAGTCCAATTTGATTGACATTTGGATCCAATTTCACTTTTGGCCTTAAAGCCCAATTTGGACCCATGACCCAAACATAACCCAAACTCACCCAATTCAACTCCAATTAACCCCAAATCTTTTCCAAATCTTCCTTAACATTCCCACAAACAAAACACTAACATGATTTGCCCAACATTTAGACCCAAAACCCACTCAAATTCAACCCAAAGCTAAAAGGCCCAATTTTGACCTAAACCCAAACCTAACCCAAATGAGCCCAAACCCCAAAATCAAAGCCCAACCAAAGTCAAAACCTCTTTGAAACACTTCCATAGACATTTCCCAACATTAATTATACATCAATTTCAACCCTAGCCCAACATTGGCCCAAGTTAGCCCACTTTGACCTATATTGGCCCATTCACCAAAGGAGCCCAAATTCAACCCAATTCAAATCCAAATCACTCCAAATTTGCTCCAAGACATCTATGAGCTAAACCCAACAATTATTTGGCCCAAGCCTTTACCAAAATTTCATCCTAAATTCCATTTTAAAATTCAAAAAGCCCACTTCCCTTAAACCTTCCTAAAAGCCCACTTCCTTCAAATTCAAAAGCCCAAATTCATCCAAAGCCCACATGACATTTCCATTTGCCATCCACTTAATCAAAGCCATTCCCTAAGTTCTAATCCCATCAATTAAACAATTCCAAATCAAGCCCCATAACAATTTCCATTAAAATGCCAAAATCCACAAAATCCTTTTTTTATGAAATCGACCCAATCTTTTCCCAAGCCACATGGAGCCATGAAGCCACATGCAAGCTATCGGCAAGCCACGAGGATCTCTAAGTTGTCAACTCTCCTTAAATGGCAAAAGGAGGAGGTCCTTTAAGCACCTCCTAAAAGTCATTAACCTTAAGCATGTTTCACCTTAACCCAAATTTAATCCAAATATATTTGGATAAGGACTTCTCCATGCCAAACCAAACTCGATCCTCGTGACTCCCCACAACACCCAAAGCCACCTCAAGGGTGAACCAAGCCCAAAATGATGGGTCGACCCAAACCTAGCCAAAATGGCCTCTTCCCCATTCCATTCCAAGCCATCTCCTTTACACATGGCAAGGCCCACCTGATCGCACTAAACCCCGACCCCGACCCACCTGGACCCGAGGGTGACCCATGCCCGCAGGCCGCCCGCCCGGGTCGCCGGAAAACTCCATGACCGAGAGCTCACATGTGAGCCCAAGCTTGGAATTCTCACCCGCCGAGCCGCCCCATCCCCGCTGGCCATCAGTAATGTTCTTCTCTGCCAAGAGCAACTCGATCCCAAGCCCTAACTCTCCCCGGGAGGCCCTCCACCCTCTCCTATTTAAACACCAACCCCTCTCGGCCATGAGAGGTGCCGAAACAAACCTTAAGGAAACTCGCCAAAATTGTTCCGTACCATTCCCCATACATGTAGAATTTGATCCCCACCGAATTCCACACCAATTCCCTCCAACTCGAGCTCAATTTCGAGCTCAAACTTTAGCCCAAAAACCAGACACTTCTTCACAGTGTATCAATCCTCAAATCGATTGGTCCTACACCTTCACTCGCACCAAGAGAAGGTGTCCACCAACAAAAGCCCCATCTCCGAGCCACCCAGCTTGCTCCAGCCTCCAAGCTTTGTGATCGGCCGTGGTCGAGATCCTACCTATGCAATTCACTGCACTCAGAGACTTCATCTGGAGCTTGCTGGGATCCAATCGAAGGTGAAACAACCCTCAGATCGAAGCCACACTTCTCTGAGCAAAGGTATGGCCTCACTCTTATTCCCGAGCTTCTCCATTTTTATTAAGTCAATTTCATACCACATAAACCATATGGATGTGTTCGTCTTCTCGAGATGAATCCATAGAGCATAAGAACGTTAACTTTGGTCAAGTATCGAGTGAGATCTAGTGCCTGAAGATGGACGGCTTCTCGGCAAGGAGGCTCGGGGACGATGAACGGATGCCGTTCATTTAATACACGCGCGGACGGACGACAAGGATCGCGCCTGATGAGGAGACGGAACGATACAGGCGTGACCCGGCCGCTCGACTCAAGCGGCGGCGTCGAATGGGAGCTCGCCGCGTGGCCGTTCGGAGATGCCGAGGATGACACGGCGCCGACTCGAATAAATAGAAAATTAGGGATTTTTCTATTTATTTAATTCCCTGAACTTGGAAAATTCATAACTTTGTGTAGGAAAATCACAAAAATAAAATAAAATTACCCTCTCGTTCAAGCGAATGCAGGAGAATAATGTGGAAAAGAAATCATTTAATTTCATCAAGTATTTAATTTTTAATAATTTATTTACCGTTCGCATTATTTTAATTCTCCATGCATATAGGAAATTCACCATGGCATGAGACCAAAGGGCTTTTAAAGCCTCTGAATTTGGGAACATTCCCTGAATTTTCCAAAGTCAGAGGCCATCCCTATGAAGAGTTATTGATTTTTCAACTTTATGTTACTGTTTTGAGTATTTTAATTCCAATAATTAGCATGTTGTGAAATAAATTCTAGGAAAATTTGGTGATGTCCCTTATGACCAGAGGACCCTAGAAAAAATAGGTTTTGAATTAGTTCATTTAAAATAACCCTAATCGCTTAAACACCCAAAATAGCTCCTTGATTAATTAGAGCTAACCATACATCAAATTGACTTGAAATTAATTCTCCACTTACCTTTAGGATCGAGGAACCCACCATAAAATTTGAAGTCAATCGACTTCGCTAGCCCTACTAAATGGGTCGATTAAGCCACTTAGTCATTTTAAACTTTAAAAATTCATAACTTTCAAAATACCTTTCAAAAATTCACCAAATTGGTTATGGAGCCTCTTCGATATTAGGGGAATTTAAGAAAATTAAAATTTCAATTTTCTAAAAAAGTTGATTTTTAATATTATTTTAATATTTTTTTAATAATTAAAAAATAATAAAAATCACAAAAATATTAAAATTCACCAAAATGTCACATTTTGAATTTTAGTCACTTAGGAACAAACCCCATATTTTTCTTAGGTCTATTTAATGAGATATTAAATTTTAAAGCCCTAGGGTAATTTTAAAATTAAAAAAAATGTATTATCTAGCATTGTCACTAAAATAATTATAATAAATCAAAGAAAAATCAGAAAATTGCAAAAATTGATTCTCTGATTTCCTTGATATCAAAGAGATTTTTGAAAATTATAAAATTCATTTTTTAACTTTTATTTTATTTTTAAATTAATTAATACTCCAAAACTTAAAATAATTATAATAAAAATAATATAATTCAAAAAATCACCAAAATTGGTCCACGTGGTCCTCTTGTCATTAGGAATGTTCTCTAATTTTCTTAAGGATAGAAACTTTCCCTTGGTCATATTATTAAATTTTCCTTGGAAATTCCTATTTACTACCAAAAATAATTACATAAATAAATTAAATACAGAAAAATCATATTTTCTCCTCTCATGTCTTTATTGGCATATGAGTGAAGTCACATAAAAATTTCAAGTTTATTTAAGCTCAATTTAGTGAGTTATGAAATTATTAAGCTTGAATGGCAAAATGGTAATTAAAATTTTAACCCTTAATTAAAACTTTGTTTAATAAAATTAACAAGTAAAATATTTGATCTTAAACTGATTTGACGATTGAAATTTAAATAATTAAAGGGTAGAAACCCATTAAACAATTTAAAATAATTGAAATAAACCTTAATTAAATAATTGATTAAATTTGAAGAATAATAAAATTGGAATTATTAAAATAGGGATGTTATTAGGAAGAGGTTTATTCTTTAATTTAAAAATCCCTAAATTAATCATTTCAATAATATTTAATTCCTAATTAAAAAAATGATAATTCAAATTTAAGTTTTAAAATGTTAAAGGACTTAATCATTAAAATTAAATTAAAAGGTTAAATTATTAAACTCTTTTTAAATTTTCAATTAAATTAAAATAAAATAAAATATAAAATTAAATTAAAGATTAAATTAAATCAAATCAAATAAATTAAATAAATTAAACAAATTAAATAAATTAAATAAATTAAATAAATTAAACAAATTAAATAAATTGAATAAATTAAATAAATTAATTAAATTAAATAAATTGAATAAATTAAATAAGTTAAATAAATTAAATTAAATTAAATTAAAATTAAATTAAATTAAATTAAATTAAAGTTAAATTAAATTGAATTAAATAACATCACCTAAGACATAAAGAATTTAAAGAAATCCAATATAAAGCAACTTGAACACTATTCCAAATTTAAATCCGATAACTGAGATTAAACTAAATCACAAATCATTTGAACACCAATTTGCCCTCGAGAACCTTTATTATCATAACTCCTAAATAGAACATTAAATGAAATGTTACTTCACTTATAGGATATTCAAATGTCCTAGTTCATCGAGCAAGATAACAACAAAACTTCGAATTCTCGACGATTGATTCATTTGTATGATTAAATCCATTTGGACTTAAAACAATCCTATCAATATCGAAAAGATGTTTAAGATTCTTCTTAAGCACTTCCTCAATATGATAGATACTTATAAGAACAATCGAATTTAATTTTTCTTCGATGAAGAAAATCCTCCTCAAACCAAAACACAAGGACCTAGACGTCATAAGAAATGACTAGCTATAGGATTAGGAATTTGGTAGAAAACCATAACCCTTCCCTTAGCCTTAACTAGGAACTTGCTTAAATATTCTAATCGTGTTTTAAGTGCAACTGGATGACTGGAAGACCCTCCAGTGTACGCTTTTATTTTATTGCAATTTACTTTCTGCAATTTACCTTATTACAATTTATTTAATCGCATCGCACTTACTTTTCGCATGATAAACAACTCGTTGCATGAAAACCCACACCTTTAGATAGCCCCTAAAACCGAAACCAAAACTAAATTAAAAGTCATTGCAAGATAAAATTCACCGCCACAACATTTCAAAATATAAAACACTCAAAATTTAATCACAAACGAACACAAAACTACAATTACAACTAAATTAAAATGTTCTCATTGGATGATCGGGAATACCTCTGATGATGTAACCTACGTGTTGCTAACGGGATTTCCCACGGTCTAAATGAAAGTGTGGAACTCATTCAAATTGAGTTTAGCAAATTCATCCGGACTAAGTGAATCCGATAAAAATAACGATGCCGGAAGGATGGAACCGCGGGATCTTAACCGGTGTCGTTATAATCAACTTTAAGATTTGTTTTAATTAAAACATAAAAAATACTTGGAAATTAAGAAATCTCTCTAAACCAAAACACTTCTCTCATCTCCCGATCTATGACTTCTATAACTAAACCTTCGCAACAACAAGGAGTTCGGAGCATGGTGGGCAAGACGGCCATCGTCATCGCGCAAAACCCGAGTCTACATCAGCAAAACTTTCCTAGAATTAAACAACAAAGCCATAGGATTTCGAGGAAGTTTCCCTAGTGCAACATAAATCCTCAACTCTTCGTTAGGCATTTGAATGATCATGTCATGTAAATTAAGCCCTAACCGGTCTTAGGACTTTGAGGTACGTCGTTCGGTACGACATAAACCCTCACATCTTCGAGGCTATTCGTATGATTTTATCATACAAATATAAGTCCTAATTAATTAAAATCGGCAAAATCAAAACATTAAATGAATATTAGGGCTTTCCTAAATTCAAGCCAAACAATCAGATAGTCGGAAATTACCGAAGTTCGCTTCGAATCCGTAATTTCTCCTACTTTTCTTCCTTTGAATTCCCAAAACAAAATCTTCCAAATTTGATCCATTCCCTATTGAAATTCCAAAATTCAATCCTTTCAAAACTTTAAACTCGAAATTTCGAGCAGTAATTATTGATTATTATCGATAGTTTTCTTAAGTGATTCCCGTCACTTAAGATGTAATTAACTATGTGGGCTTGCCTCTATAAGAATTTTAAAGAACCTGTGTAATATAAACCCCGTTTAATGCTTTCATATTAAGCTATGGAATTTGTCCGCTTATAAAATTGGTTCGCGTACCAAACGGATGTCACAAATCTTTTAGTTTATTTAATCGAGCCCCACCATCAAGCAGTGTGTCTATCCTTAGGGATAGATACACGGTTTGTAGTGTGGTGCTCGTTTATATAAACTATTTGGGATGTGAGATCAGTTTAATTTCATATCTTAAAATTTTTCAAACTTAAAATTATTTTCAAAATCAAATGCTATTTTCTAAATTATATATTTAAATCAAATTTAAAATCTAAAATTCGCCAACAATTTCTGTTAGGCGACCCCCCTTTTCAAAATAAAACACACAACCTAAAAATATGCCGACACCATTCGGGAAGAAGCCGAGACACATGAAAATAAAGTGGACTACAACGTGCTAGCCCATCTTAGGAAACTACCGGCCAAACTAAGCATCTACGACGCTCTCATCTTATCAAAGGAGATGAGAGAAGCTCCCGATCAAGGCCTTGCTTGATCCGGAAATTCGCTTAGCTCAAATGACAGGGAGATTCCTTAGATGAGGTTTGTTCGTTAAAGGAACAAGCGAGGTGTTACCTTCACGGACAATGACCTACTACTTGGGATGCAGACCACAACCGACCGTTATACATTTCGGTTACAATAGGGAAGTTTACACTCTCCAGAGTATTGGTGGATCCAGGAGCATCAATCAATATAATGAATCTTCGAACGCTAGCATACTTGGAAATTGATGCTCGTGAGCTCGAAGAAGACAAAATGTTATTAAGAGGATTCAACTAGAAAGGAGAAAGAGCCCTCGGATCAATAACGCTGCTAATGAAGACCGGTGACTTGGCAAAAACAACCGCAAAATTTCTCATAATTGATTCAGAAACGTCGTTCAACGCTCTACTGGGCCGACCATGGATACATGAAAACTGGATGGTACCATCATCTCTACATCGCTGCATCAAATACTACGATGGAGGGGAACAACAGGCATCAAAGGTGACTTACAACCATTCTTCGTACATGAAATTGGAATCCATGAAGATGCAAACTTATTATGCACCTCCGAAGAAAACAATCTTCTCCGGAGATACCATAATAAATGAAGCAAAAGAAGTTCGGGACGACGAAGAACCCGAAGTTCTAGTCCAACAGTCACTCACCACTCCCTTACGGCGAGATGGTGAAGGTTTCTCCACAACTCGCATCCGAGGTCGAGGACGGGGACGAGGTCGTGGCAGAGACGTTAGGACAGTTGGACAGAGGAAACCAACCATCAAAATTGATTGGGAAGATAGTTCTGAAGAAGAAAAAGAGATCTAGCGAGAAGCAGCAACAATAAGTCGGAAGAAGCCGCAATTCAAGATCTCACTCGAAGATGAGAAGAACGAAGAATACAAATCAATGTACGAGAAGATTAATCACTATGTACATACTATGACCCTGACCCCGAACCATTCTAATAAGATCGAGGGTATGGTGGTCAAAGAGGTACGTAGCGGCGGTGCAAAGCCAATCAAATTCTACCATGGTGCTCCTTCCTCCAAAACTCGAAAATAATGTACAATTCAAGATGTCACTTCATCGAATTAATGGAATTACCTTTCGAGTGGTACTCTCCCTATGTTCAAAATTTAATTCAGCCGTGGTTTCTTACCTCGACAATGAACAAAAGGGCAATCACAACATTTTGAAAATTATGGAATAACTCCGTCGTCCACCCAATTCAAAGCATGGTCTCGAATTCGGCACGCAGATCGCCGACGATACCGAATTTTGCCCGTTGTCACTTGCGAGTCTAATGAAAACCGCATGGAAACTACAAAAGAATTCGAAGATTTACAAATTGGAAACGCTCCACCGTAATTCGAAGAAGAGATTAAATTTACAATAGATGAGTTAACGGAAGTTAACTTAGGTACTAGCGAAGAGCCTAGACTCTACCTTTGTTAGCTCCTTACTCAATAAAGAAGACTCGAAGAAATAATTAAGTTATTAATGGAATTTAAAGACTGTTTTACTTGGAGCTACGATGAGATGCCGTGATTAGCTCCGGAGGTCGCAGTCCATAAGCTAGAGTGGATCCTACTTCGTCCCGCCGATGAGGTCCTAAGAATGCGTCTAGAAATCGAACAACAAGTCATACTCGAAGTTAAAAACCTAATATATGCTAAATTTGTCCGCGAAGAACAATACCCGACTTAGCTAGCCAATGTGGTACTACAGTGAAGAAGAATGGTCGATCATAATTTTGTGGATTTCGCAGACTTAAACAAGGCATGTCCAAAGGATGAATTCCTCTACCGATCCCGAATTAATGATCGACATCGTTTCGACACATGAAATATTGTCATTCATGGATGGATCTTCGGATACAACCAGATAAAAATGGCTCCAGTAAGATGAAAAGCTTACAAGCATTCGTAACGCCGATCGGAGTATATTGCTACACAAAGGATGTCATTCGGACCGAAGAACGCAGGAGCAACATACCGTAGAGCAATGACAAGAATTTTTGATGATCTCATCCACAATCAAGTCGAATGCTACGTGGACGATGTGGTCATCAAAAGCAAAGTAAAGGAAAACCAACTCGTATGATTCGAGAATTGTTTTCGAACGATTAAGACAATTTAACCTTAAGATGAATCCCTTAAAATGCGCCTTCGACATCACCTCCGGAAATTCTTAGGATTCGTTGTCCGACATCGTGGAATCAAATCGACCCGGAAAAGATTAAAGCTATCTTAGAAATGTCGCCTCCCAAAACCTTAAAACAACTACGATCTTTTCAAGGGAAGTTGGCATATCTTCGACGCTTTATCTCAAACTTGTCAGTAGGTGTCAGCCTTTCTCAGCACTAGTTAAAAAGGACGCCAAATTTATTTGGGAAGAGAAATGCCGAAGGCCTTCGAGGATATTAAGCAATATTTAATGATACCTCCCGTCTTAGCAACTCTGGCCTCAGTGTGATCGCTGATACTTTATACCGCGGCTCTAGACGACTCCTCGGAGCCCTCGTTAGCCTGTGTCAATGATGAGGGTAAAGAAAATGTTCTTTACTACCTAAGCCGTCGTTTACTTCCGACGGAAATAAGGTATCCAGCAATTGAAAAGCATTGTTTTGCCCTGATCTTCGCCGCTCAAAAGCTCAGGCACTACATGCTTTCTCATAAGGTCAACCTAATCTCGAAATTTAATCCATTGCAATACTTGATGACTCGTCCAACGCTTTCCAGCAGACTCGCCGCATGGTCAATGATATTATCGCAATTCGATATAACTTTCGTGCCTCTTCGTGCCGTAAAGGGACAAGTCCTAGCAGACTTCCTCGCAGCACACCCTCTCGCCGGCGAATCTCCTCTCAATGACGACTTCGCCGACGAACAAATAATGAGCTCGGAAGACCCCGATGATCGACGTTGGGAATTATATTTCGACGGAACATCTTCAAGCACTCAAAGACGAAGAATCGCAAGTGATAGCGCCCGTGAAGGCAGGATCGGATTAATCTTTATAACACCGGAGCGGGGGATGTTAAGATACTCCTACCACTCGACTGCAGCCGTGTACAAACAACGAAGCGAATACGAAGCCCTCATAACAGGACCGGAATTAGCTATTCAAATGGGGATAACGTACATCAACATCTACGGGGATTCGCAAGCTAATCATTCAACAGATCCCTGGACAAGATAGTAATTTTAAAGCCAAGACTCGAGCAATACTTCCAAGATGCCATACAGCTTGTTGGAACAGATTCCGAATGTGACGATCTATGAAATTCCCGTAAAAGAAAATGCTTTAATAGATGCGTTAGCTCGCCTCGCAAAAGAATTTGCCTCGCTTGCAAGATGAATCGTGGAAGTGTCGGCTCACTGGACGTCGTGTCCTATCACAGCTCGACATGACACAATACACAAATCGAAAAAAGAAGAAGAATCAGCTGCAACAAATGACGTAAAAACACGTAAGATCGGCGACAACCATTAATAGTACTACCGGCAAACAGGAAAACTACCGTGACGATAAGTCGCTAGCCCATCGTATCAAGAAAAGAACTATGTCCTACGCATTAATAAACAACACGTTATACGTAAGGTCTTTCGATCAAATGCGGCTAAGGTGCCTACGCGGGTTCGAGGCCCGTGAAATTGTTAAAGAGGTGCATTCAGACTCCGTGGCGCTCACCAGCCGGGTCCGAAGATGAAGATGAAAATTAAAAGACTAGGGTACTACCGGCCCTCGATGATGACCGACCGCATGAAAATCGCCAAGAGCCGTCACCAATGTCAAGTGCACGGAGTGGTTCTACACCAACCTCCAAATGTGCTACATCCGACAATTGCGTCGTGGCCATTCGAATGTCGGGGCACGGATATAGTGGGTCCAATAGAACCACCATCTTCAAAAGGACATCGATTCATTCGTTGCGGCTACAGATTATTTTTCCAAGCGCAGAGGCGCTCCACTTAGAGAAGTGAAAGCACACCACGTGCTACGCTTTTCAAGAACCAAGTTGTCTACCGTTTCGGAGTGCCGCGCAGATCATCTCGTATAATGGGCCAGCATTCGAAGCACACAAATCAACAATTTTTTCATGAGACACGGAATCGACCGGCGATATTCAACAATTTACTACCCAAGAGCAAACGGCCTCGTCGAGGCTTTTAATAATACTCTCGTTCAAATCTTAAAGAAAACCTTGGACGATAATAAGAGAAATTGGCACGAGAAGTTGTTAGAAGCCTTATGGGCCCACCGGACAACCTTCGAACTCCTACTCAAGCTACACCTTACGCTCCGGTGTATGGGTCCGAGGCAGATGTTACCCTTAGAGGTCCAGCCTTCCTTCACTCGTAATTGCAGTTGCAAACAAAATCACGACTGAAGAGAATGCCAAATTACGACTAGAAGAATTGGAAAGCCTGGAAGGGAAAAGACTTGCAGCACAGAAGAATTTAGAACTATTCCAAGCCAAGATGGTTCAAGCCCTTGACAAATTGGTCCGCCCAAGAACCTTCAAAGTTGGTGACTTAGTTCTCGTTCTCAAGAGACCTATCCTTGCACACCGCAAGATTGGAGGAAAATTTGAACCCACTCGGGAAGGGACGTTTCGTGGTCGAAGCAAGCATACTCGTGAGGCTCCTACCGCCTAGTGAATCGCCAAGGAGAACGACATATGCTTCCGATCAACGGACGATACTTGAAAAAGTATTACGCTACCTGATGTTTTGAAGGAATGAATTCTTCATCCCTAGAAGCACGGGCAAAGTAATTACTTATGACTGGGTCCGAACCCAAAAATAATAAAAATGTGCTTAAAAAAAATAAAATCATGATAATAAAGTTTTCCTTGTTTTCTCTTCCATATCAAAATCTCTTTCCTGATCTTATCCCACTTCATTCCTGCTAAATTTAAAAATATAAGAAGTAATAAAGAAAACTCTGTCTCTAATAAACATTTTCTTAATGTTCTTGTTCTTAGTACAGCCCCTGATCCTTTTCCTTGTCTTTTCGCAGGGAAATGTCGAACAGGCTGTTGGTCCTGAACATTAGAAATGGCGTAAGCCTCGCACTCGACGAAAAGAGGGTGAAAGATGGAGCGATAATAGAGATCGACTCGGACTTCGCACCAGCCAGGCCCGCAATACGAGGAAGGTGACTCGGGTCCCGACTGACCGAGGGGAACCGCCCACGTACGACGAATGAAAGTGAGTGGCCCAAGCCACCACTCCAAAGAAGCAAGAAAAGGAAAACAAGCACCGAAGAAGACAAGAAAATCAAGTATGTGGTCGCTACAAGCAGAGGGCGTGCTCGTCGCCGCCGCGCCTACGTAAATTCAAAAGTACGAAGAGCTACTCTCACAAAGAACTCGCCGAAGAAATAAAAATCGCCGTATCCGCAAGATGTTAACTAAACTAGCAACGGACCGTGCGACGAGGCATGGCTACTATCGCGACATATACTTCAAGAACGCCAGCTCACCATGTACTCGAAGGAAGGAGGCCAGCTCCGAGGATAACGAAGAGACCGTGGAAATCTCAAGAAGATCGAAGAAGAAAGGCTACCACGCCACCGCATAAAGCCACCCGCAATGCATAACCTTGTTGCGTAAGCAACCCCGGAGGATGTCCCGACGGACACCATCCCCGAGGAGCCGAGGCATGTAGGAGAACGTAAAGGGATCGAGCCGTATATCCCACAAGACGTCACCGTGCCCTCGCCATTTGCAGCATTATTCCGAATACGAGCTAGAAAGAATGCGTAATGTCGAGAAGAAAACTTTTGAATACTTCGAGAGAATCGAGGCAGGAGGATCAATATACTAGAAGGCCTCGAGCTACATACGTACGTGTTCTCGAATACGAACAAGCAACAAATCGTGGATTGCATCCGGGATTTGAAAAGAATGGGCCGAGCGGGCCGCCTAAGAGAAAACACTTACTCGAACCCCGAGATGGATGCCGTGGGAAAGGGAGAATTACAATACAATGTGGATGTCGCTACAACTTCGCAGAAGACAGAAGGGAAACCCACCAGGGATACTCCGTCATGGCCGGTGGATCCAATGCCATTAGTCATCAAAAGGATGGTAAAGAGAATGATAACATGGAGGGTATCGCCAGCAGATTGCATACCCAACAGCTTGCATCATTAACATCTACAAGAAGGGTGACCGCATACCCCCGCACATAGATCACCACGACTTTGTCGACCTTTCGCACGCTTCTTTTCTGAACGAGTGAAATATCATGTTCGGATCCGACTCCGGATAAGTAGCCCGTGTGAGTTCCGAGGGCCAGTAAAGATACCATTACCGGTAGGTTCCGTCATGATACCGAAGGGCAATGGAGCGGATGTCGCTAAACATTGCATACCAGGAGTACCAAGTGAAGCGGATCTCGCTTACTTTCGAAGGATGGACGACAGGAAAACACCTTACCACTTCCAGCCTGCACCCGAGCTAGAGAGCCTCCGCCTTACGAGCCGTGAGTTACATGGAAAATATCACACCTCCAACGTACATCCATACGGCATCCTTGCCAAGGATGGCTTGGAAGGTGATGTTATCGACCATGTACCTCACTATTCGTACATGGATTTCCGACAGATACCTTTTTTGGATGGATCGGCAAAGATCATACATAGTCCATTTCGAGTCTACATGGATTGTATGAGATGTATTCCGCATCGAGTTGTATGATGTATCTTCAACATGATTGGAATAAAAGCGACCATGTCACATTTTTGGCCTTCACCTCTTTTAGTGCAAGTTGACTGAGAAACGCCATTAAAGTTAAATGAACTTCGAACAAAGAACAGAAAAGAAACAAAAAAGAATAAAAGAAAACTTTCCTTAAAATCTAAACAAAAAAATGATGAACTCCAAGTTCACGATAAAGCCAATTTGAATCGTTAAAGGACAAACAAAATGAGCACAAATTTTCAATCAAATTTCAAATTCGATCTTCCAGATCTCAAATCAAATCTCAATCAAATTTCAAATTCAACTTTCCAGATTTCAAATCAAATCTCAATCAAATTCAAATTCGATCTTCCAGATCTCAAATCAAATCTTAATCAAATTTCAAATTCAATCTTTCCAAATTTCAAATCAACTCTCAATCAAATTTCAAATTCAATCTTTCCAAATTTCAAATCAAACCTCAATCAAATTCAAACTCAACCTTCCAAATCTGAAATCCAATCTGCTCTACTCTCTCACTTGTCCGGGATGGAAGCTGGCTGATTCCATCGACACGGATCGAATCCGATGGCAAGGAATTGTATCAAATCCAAACCAGTAACTTCCGATCAACTCTTTTGAATGGGATATGTAGCATCTACATATTCCCTCCTAATCTATTTCCTTCTATGAAAGTCTTTTACAACTTTCATGAAATTCTTGAAATACCAAAATTCCACACTTTTCAAATCAACACTACAAATCTTTGCAAAATCAATGACTATTCAAAATCAAATTCTTGGGGTTGAGGATTTTACATCCGAGACTGCATTGCTTTAGGATTCTTCCGCTATCGCAATGAAATACATCAAAATCAAATTCTTGGGGTTAAGGATTTTACATCCGAGACTGCATTGCTTTAGGATTCATTCCCTATCGCAATGAAATACATCAAATTCAAACTTTTGGGGTCGAGGATTTTACATCCGAGACTCGCATTGCTTTAGGATTCATTCCCTATCGCAATGAAATACATCAAATTCAAACTTTTGGGGTCGAGGATTTTACATTCGAGACCGCATTGCTTTAGGATCCTTTCTCTATCGCAATGAAATACATCAAATTCAAACTTTTGAGCCGAGGATTTTACATCCAAGATCGCATTGCTTTAGGATTCATTCCCTATCGCAATGAAATACATCAAATTCAAACTTTTGGGGTCGAGGATTTTACATCCGAGACCGCATCGTTTTAGGATTCATTCCCTATCGCAATGAAATACATCAAATTCAAACTTTTGGTGTCGAGGATTTTACATCCGAGACCGCATCGCTTTAGGATTCTTTCCTTATCGCAATGAAATACATCAAAATCAGACTTTTGGGGTCGAGGATTTTACATCCGAGACCGCATTGCTTTAGGATTCCTTCCCTATCGCAATGAAATACATCAAAATCAAACTCTTGAGGTTAAGGATTTTACATCCAATACCGCATTGCTCCGAGATCTCTCCCTCATTGTAATGATTCAATCCAATCAATTTAATTTTCTTTTGAGGTTGAAGATGTTACATCTAAAACCATGAAATTCCAATTTTCATTTCAAGTTCAAATCCCTTCAAATTAATCTTAACAAAACTTCAATCTAAATTAAAACTCCAAATTAAAATCTAAACTCACACATCAAAACTTAAATTGAAACAAAATAAAATCTAAATTGAAATTCCCCCAGATCATGTGATTTGGGATTCACCTCCTTTTCCTTTCCCTAGCGAGAGTTCAGGAATCTCCAGTCTCAGAGATATAATTGACACTCCCCAGTGGAAACTCTTCTACTTTGTCCTAAGTTTGTCACTTGGACATTTATGTTGCTTTTCTTGATAGCATCAATCAACACCAATACGCGCGGTGTGCTCCGTCAGCTCACCACACCTATTGGCGGTCCATTTATTGACCTCATTTTTTATGAGGTCTTCTCTTCTTCTTTTAGTACTTCAGGATCTAACCTTAGGCTTTTCCTTCGACTATCTTAGAGGATTAGAATCGGGACCCACCACTTAGAAATTCAAACCACTTCTTAACTCCCCGCAAACTCCACAAACTCGACTCTAGACCCCTAATCACCTAGCAGGGTCGAAATCAAATATGGAAGTTTAAAGGATGAGTTCCTATAGGACTCTTCGGCCTTAGACTACCCCGGTGGCCCTGGTCTCGGTGAAGGGCCGACTTACACACACACTACACTTATACACTACACTTTCACACACCTCCTAAAACCACACCCATTCCCAACTCGACCTCCCGACTCATGTAGGTGATTCACATGGATGGTCCTTAACCCCTAAGCCCTCGAGCAAGAGGATTAGAACAACATAATGCGATGCCTCAAATGAGTCCCTTCATGGCTCATGCGGGCTTGATATAGCTTCATGGCTCAACCAAAATTATTTCATTCCACTTACAATTACCCAATCTTCAATTTTCCAAATTTTCAATTTTCCAAATTTTCAATTTTTGACCCCCGGGACCGTACACCCGCCTAGCCTACCCAAAGCCCTTGAAGTCACCCAAACTTTTCAAAATTTCCAAATCACCCAAAAATTCCCTAATATTAACCTTGAACATTTCCTCACCAATCAAGTTGATCATCCATAGCCAAAAATACCAAAAATTCCAAAAATACCTACCAATACCCTCCAAATACCCAAAATACCCCCTCTTGACCCAAAAATCCAAAAAAAATCATAAAATTCCCAGAAAATTCTAGAAAATCCCAAATATTCCCAATTTCATTTTGTTCAACTACACCATGGGCCAATTTTGTCAATTTACCCTACTTTTGTCAAAACCCCCAATTTGACCCATTTTAACCCTAAGTGAACCCAATGTCAAACCAAACCTACCCATCGACCCAAATTCTGGTCCAATTCAATCCTAAACTTCAATTCAACATTCCCAACACCAATCTAGACCAAATCAAAGTCCAATTTGATCGACATTTGGATCCAATTTCACTTTTGGCCTTAAAGCCCAATTTGGACCCATGACCCAAACCTAACCCAAACTAACCCAATTCAACTCCAATTAACCCCAAATCTTTTCTAAACCTTCCTTAACATTCCCACAAACAAAACACTAACATGATTTGCCCAAAATTTAGACCCAAACCCAATTCAAATTCAACCCAAAGCTAAAAGGGCCAATTTTGACCTAAACCCAAACCTAACCCAAATAAACCCAAACCACAAAATAAAAACCCAACCAAAGCCAAAACCTCTTTGAAACACTCCCATAAACTTTTCCCAACATTTATTTTATATCAATTTCAACCCTAGCCCAACATTGGCCCAAGTTAGCCCAATTCGACCTATATCGGCCCATTCACCAAGGAAGCCCAAATTCAACCCAATTCAAACCCAAATCACTCCCAACTTGCTTCAAATCACTCATGACACATCCATGAGCTAAACCCAACATTTGTTTGGCCCAATCCTTCACAAAATTCCCATCCATGAATTTATTTTCAAACCAAAAGCCCACTTTCTTAAACTTTCCTAAAAGCCCAAACTTCATGCTAAAGCCCATATAACAAGTTCTTCTCATCATACCCTTAATTGAAATCATCCCTAAGTTCTAATTGAGCCATCAAATTTTTCTAAATTAAGCCATATGCCAAATCCTATCAAATCACCCCTAAATTACCAAAATTCCTAAAAACCTCTTTCGATGAAAGTCGACTTGGCTTCTTCCAAGCCAAAGGTGAGCCATGAAGCCATGCATGAGCCACATGGGAGCCATGAGAGCCTTGGACACTTCACCATACCCATGATGGCAAGAGGAGGGAGCTCTTTCCATGTTCCCTTAAGAGGATTAGCCACTCCCATGATTCCACTAAACCTTACTTAAGCTTAATTGTACTTGGATGGTGACCCTTCCCCACTGATTAAGCTAACCTAAACCACTTTTTCTCAGCCTAAAATCAGGTCATGGGAGGTGAACCCACCCAAACGCATGGGTCGACCAAATCGAGCCAAGATTAGCCATGCCCCCATTCCATTTTGATCCAACCACTTTACACTCGGAAACTGCCAATCGAATACACCAAGCCCCAGCCCCGACCTCCCCGATGACAACAAGTGACTCCGACTCCCGGCCGGCCACACCGCCGGAAACCACTGTGCCGAGAGCTCACATGTGAGCCCAAACTCGGAATTCTCACCCGCCGAGTCGCCCCATCCCCAACGGCCATGGTAGCTGTTTTTCTCTTGCCAAGAGCAGGTGATCCCAAGCCCTAACTCCCCCTGGGAGGTCCTCCACCCTCTCCTATTTAAACACCACCCCCTTTCGGCCATGAGAGGTGCTGAACCAGACCTTACTGAAACCCTGCCAAAATTGTTCCAGAACACTCTCCATACTTAGAGCAGCTTGATCCCCAGGTGACAATTTGCCCTAATCCCCACCAACGTAGCTCAATTCCTCAGCCAAAATTCCACCCAAAACAAGGACACATCTCCACAGTGGATCAATCCTCAAATTGATTGGTCCTACACCTTCACAAGACCAAGGGAAGGAGTCCACCAGCAAAAACCCCGTCTCCAAGCCACCCATCTGTTCCAGACTCCAAGCTTTGTGATCGGGCTTGGTCGAAATCATACCTAGCAATTCACTGCACCAGAGACTTCATCCGGAGCTTGTCGGGATCCAATCGAAGGTGAAACAACCCTCGCATTGAAGCCACACTTCTCCGAGCAAAGGTATGAGCTAATTCTTCATCCCGAGCTTCCGGAGATTCTCCATTTCAAATGCTTTAATTTCAATGCATGATCACCGTATAGATGTATTCGTCTCTTCAAGACGAATCCATAGAGCACAAGAACACGAAAATTCATTGAGAAATGAGTGAGTTCTTAGGGTTTTAGTGTGGACGGCTCTCGGCTGAGAACGGCTGGGGAAGATGAACGGATGTCGTTCATTCCATACTCGCGCGGACGGATGGCCAGGATCGCGCCGGATGAGGAGACGGAACGATACAGCGGGCCCCCGGAGTGCTGAGTTGGATGGCGGCGCCGAATCAGAAGGCGACGCGTGTGCGTTCGGAGCTGCCGAGGTTGAGTTGGCGCCGCGTCACTTAAATAGAAAATTAGGGTATTTTCTTATTTATTTAATTCCCTAAACTTCAAAAATGCATAACCGTGTGTAGAAAAATCGAAAAATAAAATAAAAATACCCTCTCGCTCGCTGAACACAGGAGAATAATGTGGAAAAGAAATCATTTAATTTCATCAAGTATTTTATTTTTAATGATTTATTTACCCTCTCGCATGGTTTTAATTCTTCATGCATATAGGAAATTCACCATGAGTATGAGACCATAGTGGCTTTTCGAAGCCTCCGAATTTGGGAATATTTTCTGAATTTTCCAAAGTCGTAGGCCATCCCTACGAGAAGTTATTGATTTTTCAAATTCATGTTGTCGTTTTCGAGTATTTTAAATCTAATAATTAAGCATGTTGTGAAATAAATTCTAGAAAAATTTAGGTGATGTTTCTTATTACCAGAGGAACCTAGGAAAAATAGGTTTTGAATTAATTCACTTGAAATAACCCTAATTGGCCTAAACACCCAAAATAGGTACCAAAATGTCACATTTTGAATTTTAATCACTTAGGAATAAACCCCATATTTTCTTAGGTCTATTTGATGAGATATTAAATTTTAAAGCTCTAAGGTAGTTTTAAAATTTAAAAAAATGTATTTTTTAGCATTTCCACTAAAATAATTCTAATAAATCAAAGAAAAATCAGAAAATTGTAAAAAATTGATTCTCTGATTTCCTTGATATCAGAGGGATTTTTGAAAAATATAAAATTCATTTTTCAGCCTTTATTTTATTTTTAAATTAATTAATACTCCAAAACTTAAAATAATTATAATAAAAATAATATAATTCAAAAAATCACCAAAATTGGTCCAAGTGGTCCTCTGGCCATTAGGAATGTCCCATAATTTTCTTAAGGACAGAAACTTTCCCTTGATCATATTATTAAATTTTCCTTGGAAATCTCTATTTTCAACTAAAAATAATTACATAAATACATTAAATACAAAAAAATCACATTTTCTCCTCTCATGTCTTTATTGACATATGAGTGAAGTCACATAAAAATTTCAAGTTCATTTAAGCTCAATTTAGTGAGTTATGAAATTATTAAGCTTCAAGGGCAAAATGGTAATTAAAATTTTAACCCTTAATTAAAATTTTAGGCTTACTAAAATTAAAAAGTAAAATATTTGATCTTAATCTGATTTAGATGATTGAAATTTAAATAATTAAAGGGTAGAAACCTATTAAACAATTTAAAAATAATTGAAATGAACTTTAATTAAATAATTGATTAAATTTGGAATAATAATAAAATTAGAATTATTAAAATAGGGATATTATTAGGAAGAGATTTGTTCTTCAATTTAAGAATCCCTAAATTAATCATCTCAATAATATTTAATTCCTAATTAAAATGATAATCCAAATTTAAGATTTAAAATGTTAAAAGACTTAATCATTAAATTAAATTAAAGTTAAATTATTATTTAAATTAAACCCTTTTAAAATTTCAATTAAATTAAAATTAAAAGTAAAATTAAATTAAAATTTAAATTAAATCGAATTAAATAAAATCAAATTAAAACAAATTAAATTAAATTAAATTAAATTAAATTAAATCAAATTAAATCAAATTAAATTAAAATTAAATTAAATTAAATTAAATTAAATCAGATTAAATTAAATTAAAGTAAGTTAAATCAAATTAAATTAAATCAAATTAAATTAAATTAAATTAAATCATGTCAAATCAAACTAAATTGAATTAAATTAAATTAAATAATAAAATCAAGTTAAAATTAAAATTAGATTAAAATTAAATAAATTAAATTAAAATTAAAACTAAACCAAATTAAATTAAATTAAAGTTAAATTAAATTGAATTAAATATAACATCACTTAAGACATAAAAGAATTCAAAAATAAATTTAAAACAACTTGAACACTATTCCAAACTTAAACCCATTGATTGAAATTAAGTTAAATCACAAATCATTTGAACATTAATTTGCCCTCAAAAGCTCATGATGTCATAACCCTTAAACGGAGTGTTAAGTATAGTGTTACTTCACTCATAGGATATTCAAATGTCCTAATTCACTGAGCAAGATAACAAAGCTTGAACTCCTGGATAATTGATTCATTATATAATTAAATTTTCTTGACTTAAAACAATCCTAAAAGTATCGAAAAGATGTTTAAGATTCGCCTTAAGCACTTCCTCAAGCACGATAGATGTTTATAAGAACAACCGAACTTAATCGTTCTTCGATGAAGAAAATCGTCCTCAAACCAAAACACAAGAACCTAGACGTCATAGGAAATGACTAGCCATAGGATTAGGAATTTGGTAGTAAAACCATAACCCTTCCCTTAGCCTTTACCTAGAACTTGCTTAAATATTATAAATTGTGTTTAAGTGCAGCTTGGGATGACGGGAAGACCATCCAGTGTACGCTTTTATTTTGTTGCAATTTACTTTATCGCAATTTATTTAATCGCATCCCACATACTTTTCGCATGATAAACAACTGTTGCATGAAAACCCACACCTTTAGGATAGTCCCTAAAACTGAAACCAAAAATAAATTCAAAGTCATTGCAAGATAAAATTCACCGCCACAACATCTCAAAATATAAAACAACTCAAAATTTAATCACAAACAGAACACAAAAACTACAATTACAACTAAATTAAAACGTCTTGTTGGATGATCGGAATACCTCTGATGATGTAACCTACGTGTTGCTAACGGATTTCCCACAAGCCTAAATGAAAGTGTGGAACTCATTCAGTCGAGTTTAGCAAATTCATCTCGGACTAAGTGAATCCGATAAAAATAACGATGCCTGAAGGATAGAACCGCGGGATCTTAACCTAAGTGTTGTTATAATCAACTTTAAGATTTGTTTTAATTAAAACATAAAAATACTTGGATTTTAAGATTTTCTCTAAACCAAAACACTTCTCTCATCCTTTCGATTTATGACTTCTAAAACTAAACCTCTCGCAACAATAAGGAGCTCGGAGCATGGTGGGCAAAGACGGCCATCGTCATCAAGCAAAACCCGAGTCTACTTCAACAAAACTTTCTTAGAATTAAATAACTAAGCCATAGGACTTCGAGGTAGTTCGTCTAGTGCAACATAAATCCTCAACCTTTTGTTAGGCATTTGCATTGCAAATTAAGCCCTAACCGGTCTTAGATTTCCGAGGTAGTCGTTGAGTACAACTTAAACCCTCACATCTTCAAGGCTATTTGTATGATCATGTCATACGAATATAAGTCCTAATTAATTAAAATTGGCAAGATCAAAACATTAAATAAATACTAGGACTTTCCTAAATTTAAAGCCTAACATTAGGATAGTCTGGGAAGTCACCGAAGTTCACTTCGGGTCTGTGACTTCTCCTACTTTTCATCCTTTGAATTCCCAAAACAAAATGTTCCAAATTTGATCCATTCCCTATTGAAATTCCAAAATTCAATCCCTTTGAAAACTTAAACTTTGAAATTCTTGAGAGCAGAATTATCGATTATTATCGAGAGTTTTCTTAGGTGATTCCCGTCACTTAAGATGTAATTAACTATAGTGGCTCGCCCTTATAGGAATTTTAAGAACCTGGTAATATAAACCCCGTTTAATGCTTTCATATTAAGCAGTGAATTTGTCGGCTTATAAAATTGGTTCGCGTACCAAACGGATGTCACAAATCTTCTAGTTTATTTAATCGGAGCCCCATCACTAAACAAGTGTGTCTATTCTTCGAGATAGATACACAGCTAGGATGCGGTGCTCGTTTATGTAAACTATTCGGGATGTGAAATCGGCTTGATTTCATATCTTAAAATTTTCAAATTTAAAATTATTTTTAAAATCAAATACTACTTTTCAAATTATTTATTTAAATTAAATTAAAAATTCGCCGACAATTTCGTTAGCGACCCCTTTTCAAAATAAAATACTCCAACCTAAAAATAATGCCGACATATTTCGGCAACTCCACTGGGAATAGTTCCTCTCTCCATTTTAATCGACAATTTCGTTTTCAAAAATCGGTAGTGTATCCATGTTCCTAGTGGATCAAACTACCCTTCTTTCCGTTGGAATACTATGTTCATTTCTACCTCGAACAAGTATAGCCAACATTCTCTCGGATTTAGGAGCCACCGTTTAAACACCCCTAAACAGAGAGGTTCCGAGATCTTTTTACCTCATTTCCGAGGTGGGGCGGACCCCCATCAGTATTAGTTTAGGAGCGCTCTCACGGGTCGAGAAGTTTCTACAAGACTTTCTCTTCCTTTTCCAGTTCCTAATGAATTCCTTTTACCCTTCCTACAACTCTCCTTCTTTTATTAATTCTCCCTCCTAACGAACAAATCTTTCTGAAAAGACAATTTTCCTTTAATACCACAAATACGCTAAGATAAACAGAAATGTGTTCGGACTCTTTCTTTTTCATCATAAGTTTTACGACAAGAAGAAGCACGATTCAGGGACTAACAATTGGAATCGCCTCGCGTAAATGGAAGCCCCAAACCGATCTTCTCCTTCGTCAACGTACTCGACTCCGGCCGTATTCAAGGACGAACCGCTCGACAATGGAATCATTCGATTCGGACAAGGATTCGGGACACCGACATCAAAATCCCCGACGTCACTCTATTTTCACTCACAAGCAAAGTACCGAAACCGAGAAGCCGTCGATCGAGTTCAACCTCAAGTCAACTCACGAATTCCATCCTCTCGCAAAAGATTCCAACTCGAGAGGAGTACCGCCGTCCACGAAGGATCGTTGTTGCTACCCCCACCGGTCTAGTTGTCTCCGCACCTACCCCGGCTCCCGCCAAATTAAAGGGGAAGGAAATTCGTAACTACAATGAACTCCGTTACCGTGGAGGGTGCAGCACCTTCCCGTGAAACCTTCGTTTTTGAAATCGGGTCCAGCTCGAGAATTCCATCGCCGACACGGACTCGCAGAAGGAACGAAGTAGAAGGATCGCTAGAGAAGCCGTAGCCGCCGAGTTGCTTTCCCGAGGAAATCCCGTAACTCGCCCGAGTATACACCGCCGCCCGAATACATACCACTTTTGGGAGGAAGTAGATTTCATCCCCTCTCCGCCACGTAGGATGAAGAAAATGTTCGCAAGATTGTCGTCGCATTGCCTCGCCCCGTATATTACAACGATAGCCGTAAGAAAAGGGCCGAACTACGTCATTTCGCTCGACCGCAAACTTTGATCGAGAAGTTAGCGAAGAAGGAAAAATGCTCTGTATCAGAAATTTTGAGAAGGATAGGGGGGGTGCCGGCCAAATCCCGTCTTGGGCCGCGAGTAAAACCTGCCATCGTTGCAGAAAAGCCAAATAAGAGAATGAAAGCTAGTCCACCTATCGTTGTTTCAGGACTACAGATTAGGGAGGATACCACCTTCCAAAGATTTGGTCGACGTGACCATCCGGTCCCGCACCTTCCGCTGCTAGGAGGATGGTATGGCGTCCCACTACCTGGACAATTAAGATCGAAACAACGAACTGAGAAGGAAAGTCTCGTCGAAGACTTGAATCCGAAGAAAGTGCTACCGCAAAGAAGGGGACTCATGAGAAGGAGACCCGACAAGCTATCACATGACAACCGCAAGGATGTGCGGAAAAGACCACTAGAAGATGCTATGGAAAAGTTAAGGACCGATATTCGATGATTAGCAAGGGAGAGAGAAGAGAAATTCGAGATGAGATCGACTCGTCGTAGTTCATGGATGATGAGTATGCGTAAATTAACATGGTTGAAACACGAGCTTCGTCGCCTTCACAAGGTGCTCCCGCAGCTCGCGTAAAGAGAGGAGCCGAAGTAATGAGGAGGCAGCTTCAAGAGAAAGATGATACAATCGCCCAAATGGCAAAAAGGATGGAAGAGATGGTCGTAGCCCTAGCCACTCTCCGCAGTCAAGTGCAACCCCAAAGAGAGACACCCCGTAGGTCATTCACATCGTAGACGGAGGAAAGGAGATTACGTCCGTCAACTGGGATGATCGCTTAAAGAAGGATGCAACACAAAGCATGATTCCGAAAAGGATATCAAGAACTTGTGGAACAAAGAGTGCGAGAAGCCTCGGCACAATCAAAGAGCGGGATATCCATTCGGATCGGTAGACCTTACCCCGAAGAATTCGACGTTGTCCATTATCCGAAAGGCTTCGTACCACCTCTCGTTCAAGACCTTCGATGGAACCGGAAACCCTCAGCAAGATGTTGCACATTTTCGTGCTAGTTGTTGCAATGCCGGCGAAGCGATGCTTTACTCTTCGTACAATTTGTCGCTGACTCGTCGTGGATCGCCTTTGATTGGTATGCGGAATTGCCAAACGGTTCGGTGAAGACATTTTCAGAACTAGAGAATCTCTTCATCAAGCGATTTGCTGGAGCTCAGCACCACATCACTATAGGTGATTTAGTGGTAGAGAAGCAGAAACCGAATGAAACTTTGGTGGACTACATACTTCGATGGAGGAATCTAAGTATGAAGTGTGAGCCACAACTACAAGAACAGCATGCAGTCGGCATTTTACTTAAGAGCATTCATGACCCGATAGCACTTCTCCTCAAGGGATTTACTATTAAGACTTTCGAGAAGTTGTTAAGCAAGGCCGGAAGCTTGCAAGAGGAGGCGAAGCAATTAAGTTTCACCGACAAAACGGACAAGCAAAGCTCGTGAAAACTTTTGAAAAGAAATCCGGATCATTGCAATTGCCGATAAAGGCAAGCAACCGATACAAATATCGTCGAACGGCCGCAACAAACTCAACGAATTACAACGAACTCCGACCTACTATCGATCGTCTCAACAAGATGAACAACCGTCTCGTCCACAACGTACGTTAAGGGAGCTTCCGAGCAGGGAGTATCCGTTCAAGAATGAGGCAAAGCCGAAAATGTTCCGTGATCCGATGGAGACTCCGCATTTCCAACTGCCGTAGCCTAAGAGACCGAAGAAGTCGACAAGAAAGGTGATCCCAACTTTTGCCCATACCACCGGATGCTTGGACACAAGATAGAAGATTGTATTACCTTCAAAAGTTGGCTCAACGACAATCTTCGGAAAGGGAATATAATGATCCCGAAGGAGTACATGAAGGAACCTGAGAAAGGAGGTTCTGTCAATGTTATCTCGACGGATCTCATTATTCCGAAAGATCCCTATGCGACTGACGATGGATGGACTACCGCTTGGACAAAGTCTTCGAAGAAGATTTTAGATCGCATCCAAACCACTTCGGTACGAGCCTCAATTCAGAGTTCGAAACCTGTCAAGTCGGCACTATCACTTACGATAGAAGAACCACCTCAACAGGAGACGATTGAAGAGAAGAAGAAAATCAACAAAGAAGAGAAGACCGAGGCTATTAAGGCTAGACTAGGGGCTGCTTATCCTAGGATAGTTGTTTCCGATTCGGGGAGAAATCTCTCGAACCTATGACTCGTATGATTATCTCGCTCACTCCGGTGGGATCTTATAATGATAAGGGTTATGGCGTCGGCTACGTTTTGATCGTTTCTAACGATTACGTAACTAGCGACAATCCGCACATCAATTCCGATACAAATGACAATTCTCAAATCATACACAATCTCGACGGTCACAATGACAAAGAAGACATCCACCAAGGAGGCTACGAGAGTTCAACAAGCAATGAATCTATTTGCAAGTTTCAAGGAGCTCCAGTCACAATAGAGTTAGAGCCTTCAGACTCGGAAGCTAATCCAGAAGAACCTGTCATTCCGATTCAAGAGGAGACACTAGCAAACTCAATACTAGATTCAGAAAAAATTACAGAAGTCAACTTAAGAAGTGGAAGAGTTCTACCTCCGAGAATGGGTCCAAAAGACAAAGGAAAGCGGTGGTTGTTCAAGAAGAATCAACCCGGCAGAAGAAATACCCATTCGGGAAGAAGCCGAGACACATGAAAATAAAGTGGACTACAACGTGCTAGCCCATCTTAGGAAACTACCGGCCAAACTGAGCATCTACGACGCTCTCATCTTATCAAAGGAGATGAGAGAAGCTCTGATCAAGGCCTTGCTTGATCCAGAAATTTGCTTAGCTCAAATGACCGGAGATTCCTTAGATGAGGTTTGTTCGTTAAAGGAACAACGAGGTGTTACCTTCACGGACAATGACCTACTACTTGGGACGACAGCACCACAACCGACCGTTATACATTTCGCTTACAATAGGGAAGTTTACACTCTCCGAGTATTGGTGGATCCAGGAGCATCAATCAATATAATGAATCTTCGAACGCTAGCATACTTGGAAATTGATGCTCGCGAGCTCGAAGCGTACAAAATGTTATTAAGAGGATTCAACCGTAAAGGAGAAAGAGCCCTCGGATCAATAACGCCGCTAATGAAGACCGGTGACTTGGCAAAGACAACCGCAAAATTTCACATAATTGATTCAGAAACGTCGTTCAACGCTCTACTAGGCCGACCATGGATACATGAAAACCAGATGGTACCATCATCTCTACATCAGCGCATTAAATACTATGATGGAGGGGAACAGTGCATCAAAGGTGACTTACAACCATTCTCCATACATGAAATTGGAATCCATGAAGATGCAGCTTATTATGCACCTCCGAAGAAAACAATCTTCTCCAGAGATACCATAATAAATGAAGCAAAAGAAGTTCAGGAAATCAAACAACAAGTCATAGCTGAAGTTAAAAAGCTAATATACGCTAAATTTGTCCGTGAAGAACAATACCTGAATTGGCTAGCCAATGTGGTACCAGTCAGGAAGAAGAATGGTCAATCGAATTTGTGTGGATTTCGGAGATTTAAACAAGGCATGTCCAAAGGATGAATTCCTCTACCGATCCCGAATTAATGATCGACATTGCTTCGACACATGAAATATTCTCATTCATAGATGGATCTTCGTGATACAACCGGATAAAAATGGCTCCGGAAGATGAAAAGCTTACAAGCATTCGTAACGCCGATCGAGTATATTGCTACACACAGTGATGCCATTCGGACTGAAGAACGCAGGAGCAACATACCAGAGAGCAATGACAAGAATTTTTGATGATCTCATCCACAATCAAGTCGAATGCTACGTGGACGATGTGGTCATCAAAAGCAAAGTAAAGGAAAATCACCTGTATGATTTGAGAATTGTTTTCGAACGATTAAGACAATTTAACCTTAAGATGAATCCCTTAAAATGCCCCTTCGGCGTCACCTCTGGGAAATTCTTAGGATTCGTTGTCCGACATCATGGAATTGAAATCGACCCGGAAAAGATTAAAGCTATCTTAGAAATGCCGCCTCCCAAAACGTTAAAACAACTACGATCTTTTCAAGGGAAGTTCGCATATCTTCGACGCTTTATCTCAAACTTGTCAGGTAGGTGTCAGCCTTTCTCGGCACTAGTTAAAAAGGACGCCAAATTTATTCGGGAAGAGAAATGCCGAAGGCCTTCGAGGACATTAAGGAATATTTAATGACACCTCCCGTCTTAGCGACCTCGAGCCTCGGGTAGACAGCGATACTTTATACCGCGGCTCTGAGACAACTCCTCGGAGCCCCGCTAGCCTGAGTCAATGATGAGGGTAAATAAAATGCTCTTTACTACCTAAGCCGTCATTTACTTCCGACGAAAATAAGGTATCCAGCAATTGAAAAGCATTGTTTGGCCCTGATCTTCGCCGCTCAAAAGCTGAGGCACTACATGCTTTCTCATAAGGTCAACCTAATCTCGAAATTTAATCCATTGCAATACTCGATGACTCGTCCAACGCTTTCCGGCGGACTTGCCGGATGGTCAATGATATTATCGCAATTCGATATAACTTTCGTGCCTCTTCGTGCCGTAAAGGGACGAGTCCTGTGCAGACTTCCTCGTCGCACACCCTCTGCCGGCGAATCTCCTCTCAATGACGACTTGCCAGACGAACAAATAATGAGCCTGGAAGAC
>JAKZJZ010001128.1:0-31213 GCA_022702705.1 Papilionanthe hookeriana x Papilionanthe teres | reverse complement strand
TGTTTATTAATGCGTAAGACAGAGTTCTTTTCTTGATCGGATGGGCTAGCGACCTATCTGTTGACCTCATTTTTGATGAGGTCTTCCCTTCTTCTTTTTAGTGCTTAGGATCTAGCCTTAGGCTTTTTTTCTTTTGACTATCTTAGAGGACTAGAATTGGGACCCACCTTTTAGAAATTCAAACCACTTCTAAACTCCCTGCAAACTCCACAAACTTAACTATAGACCCCTAATCACCTAGAGGGTTGAAATCAAATGTGGAAGTTTAAAGGATGAGTTCCTATAGGACTCTTTGGCCTTAGGACTACCCAGGTGGCCTGGTCTGGTGAGGGGGCTGACTTACACTACACTTACACACTACATTTCCACACACTTCCTAAAACCACACCCATACCCAACTTAACCTCCTGACTCATGTGGGTGATTCACATGGATGGTCCTTAACCAAGACTGCACTGCTTTAGGATCCTTTTCCTATTGCACAGAAATACATCAAATTCAAACCTTTTGGGTCAAGGATTTTACATCCAAGACTGCACTGCTTTAGGATTCTTTTCCTATTGCACTGAAATACATCAAATTCAAACCTTTTGGGTCAAGGATTTTACATCCAAGACTGCACTGCTTTAGGATTCTTTTCCTATTGCACTGAAGTACATCAAAATTCAAACTTTTGGGTCGAGGATTTTACATCCAAGACTGCACTGCTTTAGGATTCTTTCCCTATTGCAATGAAATACATCAAAATTCAAACTTTTGGGTTGAGGATTTACATCCGAGACCGCATTGCTTCAGGATTCTTTCCCTATTGCGATGAAATACATCAAAAATCAAACTCTTGAGGTTAAGGATTTTACATCCAACACCACTTTGCTCTGAGATCTCTTCTCATTGCAACGATTCAATCTAATCAATTCAATTTTCTTTCGAGGTTGGAGATGTTACATCTAAAACCTCAGAACTCCAATTTTCATTTCAAATCAAATCCCTCAAATTAATTTTGACAAAACTTCAATCTAAAAAAAAAAACTCCAAGTTGAAATCTAAACTCACACATAAAAATCTAAAACAAAATAAAATCTAAATCGAAATTCCCAGTGTCATGTGATTTGGGATTTACCTCCTTTCCTTTCCCGGCGAGAGTTCAAGAATCTCCGGTTCCGGAGATATACTTGACACTCCCCAGTAGAACTCTTCTACTTCGTCCTAAGTTCGTCACTTGGACATCTGTGTTGGTTTTGTTGATCGCTCGGTCAACACCAATACGCGCGGTGTGCTCCGTCAGCTCACCACACCTATTGGGGGTCCATTTGTTGACCTCATTTTTGATGAGGTCTTCCCTTCTTCTTTTTAGTGCTTAGGATCTAGCCTTAGGCTTTTTTCTTTTGACTATCTTAGAGGACTAGAATTGGGACCCACCTTTTAGAAATTCAAACCACTTCTAAACTCCCTGCAAACTCCACAAACTTAACTATAGACCCCTAATCACCTAGAGGGTTGAAATCAAATGTGGAAGTTTAAAGGATGAGTTCCATAGGACTCTTTGGCCTTAGGACTACCCTGGGTGGCCTGGTCTGGTGAGGGGGCTGACTTACACTACACTTACACACTACATTTCCACACACTTCCTAAAACCACACCCATACCCAACTTAACCTCCTGACTCATGTGGGTGATTCACATGGATGGTCCTTAACCCCTAAGCCCTTGGCTAAGAGGGTTAGAAACAACATAGTGAATGCCTCAAATGAGTCCTTTCATGGCTCATATGGGCTTGAAATGGTTTCATGGCTCAACCAAAATGATTTCTTTCCACCTAAATTCACCCAATCTCCAATTTCCCAAATTTTCAATTTTTGACCCCCGAGACCCTACACCTACTAAACCTACCCAAAACCCTAGAAATTACCCAAATTTTGCAAAATTTCCAAATTACCCAAAATTTTCCAAAATCAATCCCAAACATCTCCACATCACTCAAAATTGATCATCCATACCCAAAAATACCAAAGATTCCAAAAATACCCCCCAATACCCTCCAAATACCCAAAATACCCTTCTTGGCCTAAAAATCCAAAAATTCAGAAAATTCCCAGAAAATTCCAGAAAATCCTAAATATTCCCAATTTCATTTTGTCCAACTACACCATGGGCCAATTTTGTCAATTTACCCTACTTTTGTCAAAACCCCCAAATTGACCCATTTTAACCCAAAGTGGACCCAATATTAAACCAAACCTATCCAATTGACCCAAATTCTGGTCCAATTCAATTCTAAACTTCAATTCAACATTCCCAATACCAATTTAGACCAAATCCAAGTCCAATTTGATTGACATTTGGATCCAATCTCACTTTTGGCCTTAAAGCCCAATTTGGACCCATGACCCAAACTTAACCCAAACTCACCCAATTCAACTCCAATTAACCTCAAATCTTTTCTAAATCTTCCTTAACATTTCCACAAACAAAACCCTAACATGATTTGCCCAAAATTTGAACCCAAGTCCCACTCAAACTCAATCCAAGGTCAAAAGGCCCATTTTTGACCTAAACCCAAACCTAACCCAAATTCAACCCAATTCAAATCCAAATCACCCCCAATTTGTTTCAAATCACTCATGACACATCCATGAGCTAAACCCAACAATTATTTGGCCCAACCTCTTTACAAAATTCCCATCCATAAATTCATTTTCAAAACTTAAAAGGCCCATTCCTTAAACCATTTTAAAAGCCCACTTCCACCAAATCCAAAACCCCAAAAATTCTTCCAAAGCCCATATGACATTTCCCTCATCATATTTTCAATTAAAATCATCCCTAAGTCCTAAACCAATCATCAAATAATTCTAAATGAAGCTTCATCCAAATTTCCACCAAATTATCCAAAATCCTTAAAATCCTTTTTTATGAAATCGACCAAACCTTTTCCCAAGCCAAATGGAGCCATGGAGCCATGCACTAGCCATATGCAAGCCATGAGAGCCTCTTTACATGTCACCATGCCATTTTGGGCAAAAGGAGGAGGCTCTTTCCTTAATTCCTAAAGGTGATTAACCACTTCCATGATTCCACTAAACCATGCTTAAGCCTAATTGTGCTTGGATGGTGACTTGACCCTACCGATTATGCTCGAGCCAAATCACTTTTCCCTCAGCCAAAACCAGGCCTTGGGTGGTGCACCTAGCCCAAATGGGTGGGTTGACCCATTTAGGTTCAAATTTAGCCATGCCCCCATTCCACTTTGAATCAAAGCCTTTACACATGGCATTTGCCAATTGCCTACACTAAACCCCAGACCCCGACCCACCCGACCAAGATGGTGACCATTGCACAGCCGGCCGGCCACCAGGCCGCCGGAAAACACCATGGCCGAGAGCTCACATGTGAGCCAACATTGAAATTCTCACTTGCTGAGCTGCCCCATCCCCAGTGGCTACCATGGCTGATCTTCTCCTCACCAGAGCAGCTGATCCCATGCCTCAACTCCCCCTGGGAGGCCCTCCACCCTCTCCTATTTAAACTCCACCTCTCTCGGCCATGAGGGGGGCTAAGCACAAACCTTGCCAAAACTCTGCCAAAATTGTTCCAGACTCTTCTCCACCCTTAGAGCACTTGATCCCCAGTGAAATCCCCCTGCCATTTCTCCTCCGTAAGCTCAATTTCGAGTTGAAATTCCACCCAAAACCGGGACACTTCTCCACAGTGAGCCAATTCTCAAATTGATTGGCTCTACACCTTCACCGGACCAAGGGAAGGTGTCCACCAGCAAAAGCCCCATCTCCGGGCCACCCGGCTTGCTCCAGCCTCCAAGCTTTGTGATCGGGCTTGGTCGAAATCATATCCGGACAATTCACTGGACCAGGAGACTTCATCCGGAGCTTCGTTGGGATCCAATCGAAGGTGCAACAACCCTCAGATTGAAGCCACACTTCTCTGAGCCAAGGTATGAGCTAATTCTTCATCCCGAGCTTCTGGAGAATCTCTATTTCAAATGCCTTAGTTTCAATGCATGTTAACCATATAGATGTGTTCGTCTCTTCAAGACGAATCCATAGAGTATAAGAACATAAAAATCCATTGAGAATCGAGTGAGATCTTAGGGATTTAGTGTGGACGGCTCTCGGGTGAGAACACTTGGGGACGATGAACGGATGTCGTCCATTCAATACACGCGCGGACGAACGGCTCAGATGGCGTCGGACCAAGAAACGGTGCGAGAACCGCGGGGCCCGGGCTGCTGACTCAAGTGGCGGCGTCGAATGGGAGCGCGCCGCGTGGCCTTTCGGAGCTGCCGAGGATGCGCTGGCGCTGCGTGGATAAATAGAAAATTAGGGTATTTTCTTATTTATTTAATTCCCTAAACTTCAAAAATTCATATCTCTGTGTAGAAAAATCAGAAAAATAAAATAAAAATACCCTCTTGCTCGAGTGAACGGAGGAGAATAATGTGGAAAAGAAATCATTTAATTTCATCAAGTATTTTATTTTTTATAATTTATTTACTCTCTGCATTGTTTTAATTCTCCATGCATGCATACAATTCACCATGGCATGAGACCATAGGGCTTTTGAAGCCTCTGAATTTGGGAACATTCCCTGAATTTTCCAAAGTCAGAGGCCATCCCTATGAAGAGTTCTTGATTTTTCAAGTTCAGGTCACTGTTTTGAGTATTTTAATTCCAGTAAATAGCATGTTGTGAAATAAATTCTAGGAAAATTTGGTGATGTTGCTTATGACCAGAGAACCCTAGGAAAAATAGGTTTTGACTTAGTTCATTTAAAACAACCCTAATTGGCTTAAACACCCAAAATAGGTCTTTAATTAGTTGGAATTAACCAGGCATCAAATTGACTTGAAATCAATTCCCCACTGACCTTTAGGATCAGAGGAACCCACCATAAAAATTTGAGGTCAATTGGATTTGGTTAGCCCCACTAATTGGGTTGATTAAGTCACTTAGCCATTTTAAGCTTTAAAAATTCATAACTTTTAAAATACTTTTAAAAAAATTCATCAAATTGGTTTTGGAGCCTCTCTGATATTAGGGGAACCTAAGAAAATTAAAATTTCAATTTTCTAAAAAAGTTGATTTTTAATAATATTTTAATACTTTTAATAATTAAAAAATAAAAAAAATAATAAAAATCACAAAAATAATAAAATTCACCAAAATGTCAAATTTTGAATTTTAATCACTTAGGAACAAACCCCACATTTTTCCTAGGTCTATTTAGTGAGATATTGAATTTTAAAGCCCTAGGGTAATTTTTAAAATTAAAAAAATGTATTTTCTAGCATTTTCACTAAAATAATTATAATAAATCATAGAAAAATCAGAAAATTGCAAAATTTATTTCTCTAGTTTCCTTGATATTAGAGAGATTTTTGAAAAATATAAAATCCATTTTTCAACATTTATTTTATTTTTTAAATTAATTAACACTCCAAAACTCAAAATAATTATAATAAAAATAATATAATTCAAAAAATCACCAAAATTGGTCCAAGTGCTTCTCTGGTCATTAGAAATGTCCCCTAATTTTCTTAAGGACAGAAACTTTCCTTTGGTCATGTTATCAAATTTTCCTTGAAAATCTCTATTTTCCACCAAAAATAATTATATAAATAAATTAAATACAGAAAAATCACATTTTCTCCTCTCATGTCTTTATTGATATATGAGTGAAGTCACATAAAAATTTTAAGTTCATTTAAGTTCAATTTAGTGAGTTATGAAATTATTAAGCTTAAGGGGTAAAATGGTAATTAAACTTTCAACCCTTAATTAAAACTTTAGGTTTAATAAAAAATCAACAAGTAAAACATTTGATCTTAATCTGATTTGGATGATTGAAATTTAAATAATTAAAGGGTAGAAACTCATTAAACAAATTTTAAAATAATTAAACTTTAATTAAATAATAGATTAAATTTGGAAGAATAATAAAATTGGAATTATTAAAATAAGGGATATTTATTAGGAAGAGATTTATTCTTTAATTTAAAAAATCCCTAAACTAATTATATCATTAACATTTAACTCTTAATTAAAATGATAACTCAAATTTAAAATATTAAAAGACTTAATTAAATCATTAAACTCTTTTAAAATCTCAATTAAAATTATAAATTAAATTAAATTAGATTAAATTAAATAATTAAATTAAATTAAATTAAACAATTAAATTAAATTAAATTAAATTAAATTAAATTAAATTAAATTAAAATTAAATTAAATTAAGTAAATTAAATTAAATTAAATAATTGAATTAAATTAAATTAAATTAAATAAAGTAAATTAAATAAATTAAATAAATTAAATTAAGTTAAATTAAATTAAAATTAAATTAAATTAAATAAATTAAATTAAATTAAATAATTAAATTAAATTAAATTAAATTAAAATTAAATTAAATTAAATTAAATTAAATTTAATTAAATCAAATTGAATTAAAATCAAATCAAATCAAATTAAATTAATTCAACATCATATCAAACTCAATTAAATTAAATTAAATTAAATATAAAACAACTTGAACACTATTCCAAATTTAAACCCTTTAACTTAAATCAAATCATTTGGAATACCAATTTACCCTTGAAAGTTTTAGTTATCATAACTCCTAAATAGAACATTAAATGAAATGTTACTTCACTTATAGGATATTCAAATGTCCTAGTTCACTGAGCAAGATAACAATAAAACTTGAAATTCTTGGACGATTAATTCATTTGTATAATTAAACTCATTTGGACTTAAAACAATCCTAGAAAAATTGAAAAGATGTTTAAGATTCCTCTTAAGCACTTCCTCAATATGATAGGACATTTATAAGAACAATTGGGCTTAATCGTTCTTTGATGAAGAAAATCGTCCTCAAACCAAAACACCAGAGAACCTAGACGTCCTAGGGAATGACTAGCTATAGGATTAGGAATTTGGTAGAAAACCATAACCCTTCCCTTAGCTTTACCTAGGAACTTGCTTAAATATTCTAATTGTGTTTTAAGTGCAGCTTGGGATGACGGGAAGACCCTCCAGTGTACGCTTTTATTTTTATTGCAATTTACTTTCTTGCAATTTACTTTCCTGCAATTTACTTTCTTGCAAATGTACTTTATTTTTCTTGCATGATAAAACAACAGTTGCATGAAAACCCACACCTTTAGGATAGACCCTAAAACCGAAACCAAATTAAGTTAAAAGTCATTGCAAGATAAAATTCACCGCCACAACATTTCAAAATATAAAACAACTCAAAATTTAATCACAAACGAACACAAAACTACAATTACAACTAAATTAAAACGTCTTGTTGGATGATCGGGAATACCTCGGATGATGTAACCTACGTGTTGCTAACGGGATTTCCCACGGTCTAAATGAAAGTGTGGAACTCATTCCGTTGAGTTTAGCAAATTCATCTGGACTAAGTGAATCCGATAAAAATAATGATGCCGGAGGGATGGAACCGTGGGATCTTAACCGGTGTCGTTATAATCAACTTTAAGATTTGTTTTAATTAAAACTTAAAAAACACTTGGAAATTAAGATTTTCTCTAAACCAAAACACTTTTCTCATCTCCTGATTTATGATTTCTAAAACTAAACCTCCGCAACAACAAGGAGCTTGGAGCATGGTGGGCAGCACGGCCATCGTCGTCAGCAAAACTTGAACCTACTTCAGCAAAACTTTCTTAGAATTAAATAACCAAGCCATAGGACTTCGAGGTAGCTTGCTCTAATGCAACATAAATCCTCAACCTCTTTGTTAGGCATTTGCATTGCAAATTAAGCCCTAACCGGTCTTAGGATTCCGAGGTAGTCGTCCGATACGACAATAAACCCTCACATCTTCTAAGCTATTTGTTTGATTTTATCATACAAATATAAGCCCTAATTAATTAAAATTGGCAAGATTGAAATACTAAATAAACATTAGGACTTTCCTAAATTCAAGCCAAACAATAGGATAGTCGGGAAATTACCGAAGTTCACTTCGAATCAGTGATTTCTCCTACCTTTCTTCCTTCGGATTCACAAAACAAAAATGTTCCAAATTTGATCCATTCCTATTGAAATTCCAAAATTCAATCTTCGAAAACCTTAAACTTTGAAATTCTTGAGAGCGAATTATTGATTATTATCGAGAGTTTTCTTAGGTGATTCCCGTCACTTAAGATGTAATTAACTATAGGGGCTTGCCCTTATATGGAATTTTAAAGAACCTGTGTAATATAAACCCTGTTTGATACTTTCATATTAAGCAGAGGAATTTGTCGGCTTATAAAATTGGTTCGCGGACCAAACGGATGTCACAAAACTTCTAGTTTATTTGATCGAGCCCCACCATCAAGCGAGTGTGTCTATCCTTAGGGATAGATACACGGTTTGTGGTGCGGTGCTCGTTTATATAAACTATTTGGGATGTGAGATCGGTTTAATCTCATATTTAAAATTATTTTCAAAATCAAATACTACTTTCTAAATTATATATATATATTTAAATTAAATTTAAAATTTAAATTCGCCGACAACTTCTGTTAGGCGACCCCTTTTAAAATACAACACAACCTAAAAATATGCCGACAAACTTTTGGCGACTCCGCTGGGGACAATTCCTCTCTCCATTATAATCAAATAATTCTGCTTTCAAAAATCAGTAGTGCATCCATGTCCTTAGTGGATCAAACTACCCTTCTTTCCGTTGGAATACTATGTTCATTTCTACCTTGAACAAGTATAGCCAACATTCTCCCGGATTTAGGAGCCACTCGTTTAGACACCCCTAAACGAGAGGTTCCGAGATCCTTTTACCTCATTTCGAGGTGGGGTGGACCCCAATAGGTGTTAGTTTAGGAATGATCCTTCGAGTCGAGAAGTCTTGCTTAAGACTTTCTTTCCCTTTCCAACTCTGAATCGGATTCCTTACCTTCTCTACACATTTGAACATTCCGTTCTAAATAAACAAACCCTCTAATAAGTGATTCTTTTAACAAATGATTCTTTTTTATAAATACATGAACAAAGAATAAGTTCGGACTCTTTTAATTCCTTTCTTTTCGTCCCGAAGAAAAGAAGCATAACTTGGGACCGACAACCGTAGTCTACCTTGCGAAATGGAAGCCCCGAAACCGATTTTATCCTTCACCAACGGACTCGGACTTCGCCGTCTATAAGGATGAGCTGCCCGACAATGGGGTCATCCGATTTGGACGAGGATTCGAAAACATGAACGTCAAGGTCACCGACGTCTCCCTCTTTGCACCGACGAACAAGGTATCCGAGCCGAGGAACCACCGCTCGAGTTCAACCTTAGGTCGACCCAAGAGTTTCCTCCCCGCAAAAGGTCCCGACTAGGAGGAGTACCGCCGTCCGCGAGGAGGACCGTTCTTACTACCCCCACCGGTCTAGTTGTTTCGCACCTACCCCGACTTCGCCAAATCAAAGGGGAAAGAAATCCGTAACTATGATAAACCTCGTTACCGTGGAGGGTACGGATCTTCTCGTAAGACCTTCGTCTTCGAAATCGGGTCCGAGTTCGAAGATTCCGTCGCCGACAAAGACCCAAAGAAGAAATAGAAATAGAAGGATCGCCGGGGAAGCCGTAGCCGCCGAGATTGCCTTCCCGGAGGAAATTCCGAGTTGCCGAATATACACCGCTACCGAATATACACCACCGCCCGACTACATACCACTTTTGGGAGGAAGCAGGTTCCATCCCCTCTCCGCCGCAGAGGATGAAGAGAATGTTCGCAAGATTGCTCGCCACATTACCACGGCCCGCATACTACAACGATAGCCGCAAGAAAAGAACCGTAACTACGCCGTTTGCTCGACCGCAAACTTTGGTAGAAAAGCTAGCAAGGAAGGAAAACCGCCCCGTGTCGGAAATTCTACGAAGGATAGGGCGGGTGCCGGTCAAATCCCGTCTTGGGCCTCGAGTAGAACCCGCCGTCATGATAGAAAAGCCAAGCAAGAGAATGAAGGCTAGCCCGCCTGTCGTAGTATCAAGATTACAGATTAGGGAGGATACCACCTTCCAGCATTTGGCCGATGGACCATCCGGTCCTAGACCTTCCTGTCGCTAGAAGGATGGTGTGGCGTCCCACTACGGGGCGAGCTGAGATTGAAACGAGCAGCTCGAGAAAGAAAGTCTCGCCGGGAGGGCCGGAATCGAAGAAAGTGCTACTGCGATGAAGGGACTCGTGAAAAAAGGATCCGGCAACCATCGCATGACAACCACAAAGATACACAGAAAGCTCCGCTAGAAGATGCCATGGAAAAGTTGAGAACCGACATCCAACGGTTGGCAAAAGAAAGAGAAGAAAAGTTCGGAGATGAGATCGACTCATCGGAATTCATGGACAACGAATATGCGGAAATCAACATGGTTGAGACACGAGCTTCATCGGCTTCTCAAGGTGCTCCTGCAGCTGCGCAGAAGAGAGGAGCCGGAATCGATGAAGAGACGGCTTCGGGAAAAGGACGACACGATCGCTCAAATGGCGAAGAGGATGGAAGAGATGGCCATAGCTATGGCCACTCTCCAGAGTCAAGTATAACCACATAGAGAGACACCCCCAGAAGTCATTCACATCGTAGACGGAGGAAAGGAGATTACATCCGTCAATGGGGATGACCAGCTGAAAAATGATACAGCACAAAGTATGATCCCTGAAAAGGATATCAAGAACTTGGTAGAGCAACAGGTGCGAGAAGCCTTAGCACAATCGAAGAGCGGGACATCCATTCGGACGGGTAGACCTTACCCGGAAGAATTCGACGCTGTCCAATACCCGAAAGGCTTCGTACCACCTCTGTTTAAGACCTTCGACGGAACCGGGAACCCCCGACAGCATGTTGCACACTTTCGTGCCGCTTGTTGCAATGCCGGCGGGAGCGATGCGCTACTCTTCCGACGGTTCGTTAGCGAGTCCGTCGGGAATCGCCTTCGACCGGTATGCGGAATTACCCAACGGTTCGGTGAAGACATTCTCGTAGCTAGAGAGCCTCTTCATTAAGCGATTTGTCGGAGCTCGGCACCACATCACTATAGGTGATTTAGTGGTAGAGAAACAAAGGCCGAATGAAACTCTAGTGGATTACATACTTCGATGGAGAAATTTAAGCATGAAGTGTGAACCACAACCGCAAGAACAACATGCGATCGGCATCTTGCTTAAAAGCATTCACGGCCCGATAAGCACTTCTCCTCAAGGGATTCACTATTAAGACTTTTGAGAAGTTGTTAAGCAAGGCCGGAAGCTTGCAAGAAGAGGCGAAGCAATTAAGTTTCACCGACAAGACGGACAAGCGAAGCTGGTGAAGACCTTCGAAAAGAAATCCGGGATCGTTGCGGCGGCTGACAAAGGCAAACAACCGACTGCAAATACCACCGAACGGCCGCGAAGAACCACAACAAAATTACCAAGAACCCCGGTCCAGCTATCAGTCGTCTCCGCAGTATGAACAACCGTCTCGTCCGCAACGTACATTGAGGGAGCTTCTGAGCAGAGAATATCCGTTCAAAAATGAAGCGGTACCGAAGATGTTCCGTAGCTTAATGAAAACTCCGATTTCCAGCTGCCAGAGCCCAAAAGACCAGAGGAAGTCAACAAGAAAGGTGATCCCAACTTTGCCCCTACCATCGGATGCTTGGGCACAAGATAGAAGACCGCATTACCTTCAAAAGTTGGCTCAATGACAACCTTCGGAAAGGAAATATAACAATCCCGAAGGAGTACATGAAGGAACCCCGTAAAGGAGGTTCCGTCAATGTTATCTCAACCGATCCCGTCATTCCGATAGATCCCTATGCAACCAACGATGGATGGACTACCGCTCGGACAAGGTCTTCGAAGAAGATTTTAGATAACATCCGAACCGCTTCGGTGCGAGCTTCAATTCGTAGTTCGAGACCCGTTAAGCCGGTACTATCACTTGCGATAGAAGAACCACCTCGACAGAGACAATCGAAGAGAAGAAGAAAATTGACGAAGAAGAGGGGACCGAGATTCCTAAGGCTAGACTAGGGGTCGCTTATCCTAGGATAGTTGTTTCCGATTCGGGGAGAAATCCCTCGAACCTCTCGATTTTGTATGATTATCTCGCTCACTTCGGTGGGATCATATAATGATAAGGGTGATGGCGTTGGCTACGTTTTGACCGTTTCTAACGATTACGTAACTAGCGACAATCCGGGCGTCGATTTCGATACCAACAACAATTCTCAAATCATACAAGATCTCGACGATCAAAATGACGAAGAAGGCATCCATCAAGGAGGCTACGAGAGTTCAACAAGCAACGGATCTATCTCGCGAGTTTCGAGGAGCTCCAGCTTACGATAGAGTTAGAGCCTTCAGATTTGGAAGATAATCCAGAAGAGCCAGTCATTCCGATTCGGGAGGAGACACCGACAAACTCAACACTAGATTCAGAAGAAATTACAGAAGTTAACCTAAGAAGTGGAAAAGTTCTACCTCCAAGAATGGGTCCAAAAGACAAAGGAAAGCAGGTGGTTGTTCAAGAAGAACCAACCCCGACGGAAGACATACCCGTTCGAGAAGAAGCCGAGACGCATGAGAATAAAGTGGACTACAACGTGCTAGCCCATCTTAGGAAACTACCGGCCAACCGAGCATTTACGACGCTCTCATCTTATCAAAGGAGATGAGAGAAGCTCGATCAAGGCCTTACTTGATCCGTAAATTTGCTTAGCTCAAATGACCGGAGATTCCTTAGATGAGGTTTGCTCGTTAAAGGAACAGCCGAGGTGTTACCTTCACGGACAATGACCTACTACTTGGGACGACGGATCACAACCGACCGTTGTACATTTCGATTACAATCGGGAAGTTTACGCTCTCCGCAGTATTGGTGGATCCGGGAGCATCAATCAATATAATGAGTCTTCGAACACTAGCATACTTGGAAATTGATGCTCGTGAGCTCGAGGCCGACAAAATGTTATTAAAAGGATTCAACCGTAAAGGAGAAAGAGCCCTCGGGTCAATAACGCTATCGATGAAAACCGGTGACTTAGCAAAGACAACCGCAAAATTTCATATAATCGATTCGTAAACGTCGTTCAACGCTCTATCGGGCCGACCATGGATACATGAAAACAGGATGGTACCATCATCTCTACACCAGTGCATCAAATACTACGATGGAGGGGAACAGTGCATCAAAGGTGACTTACAACCATTCTCCGTACATGAAATTGGAATTCATGAAGACGCATCTTATTATGCACCGCCAAAGAAAACGATCTTCTCCAGAGATACTGTAACAAATAAAGCAAAGAAAGTTCAGGACGACGAAGAACCTGAAGTTCTAGTCCAACAGTCACTCACCACTCCCTTCCGGCGAGATGGTGAAGGTTTCTCCACAACTCGCATCCGAGGTCGAGGCCGGGGACGAGGCCGTGGTAGAGACGTTAGGATAGTTGGACAGAGGAAACCGACCATCAATGTTGATCGGGAAGATAGTTCTAAGAAGAAAAAGAAATCAAGCAAGAAGCGACGACAATAAGTCGAAAGAAGCCGCAATACAAGATCTCCCTCGAAGATGAAAAGAACGAAGAATACAAATCAATGTACGAGAAGATTAACCACTACGTACATACTATGACCCTAACTCCGATCCATTCTAATAAGATCGAGGGTATGGAGGTCAAAGAGGTACGTAGTGACGGTGCAAAGCCGATCAAATTCTACCGCGGTGCTTCTTCCTCCAAACCGAAAATAATGTACAATTCGAAGATGTCACTTCATTAGAATTAATGGAATTACCTTTTGAGTGGTACTCTCCCTGTGTTCAAAATTTAATTCAACGCGGTTTCTTACCTCGACAATGGACAAAAGGCCAATCACAACATTTTGAAAAGTTATGGAATAACTCCGGTCGTCCTCCCAATTCAAAGTATGGACTCGAATTCGGCACAGTAGGGTCAGTTGACGATACTGAATTTTGCTTGGTTGTCACTTGCAAGTCCAATGAAAACCGCATGGAAATTACGGACGAACTCGAAGATTTACAAATTGGAGACGCTCCACCGGAATTCGAAGAAGAAATTAAATCCACAATAGATGAGTTAACGGAAGTTAACTTAGGTACTAACAAAGAGCCTAGACCTACCTTTGTTAGCTCCTTACTCAATAAAGAAGACTCCGAAGAAATAATCAAGTTATTAATGGAATTTAAAGACTGTTTTGCTTGGAGCTACGATGAAATGCCGAGATTAGCCCCGCAGGTTGCAGTCCATAAGCTAGGAGTGGATCCTACTTCGTTCCGATCGGACAAGGTCCCGGAAGAATGCGTCTAGAAATCGAACAACAAGTCATAGCCGAAGTTAAAAAGCTAATAGACGCTAAATTTGTCCGTGAAGAACAATACCCGACCCGGTTAGCCAATGTGGTGCCGGTCGAAAGAAGAATGGTCGGATCGGAATTTGTGTGGACTTCGGAGATTTAAACAAGGCATGTCCAAAAGATGAATTCCCTCTACCGATTCCGGAATCGATGATCGATATTGCTTCGACACATGAAATATTCTCATTCATGGATGGATCTTCGGGATACAACCGGATAAAAATGGCTCCGGAAGATGAAAAGCTTACAAGCATTCGAACGCCGATCGGAGTATTTTGCTACACAGTGATGCCATTCGGACTGAAGAACGCAGGAGCAACTTACCAAAGAGCAATGACAAGAATTTTTGATGATCTCATCCACAATCAAGTCGAGTGCTACGTGGACGATGTCGTCATCAAAAGCAAAATAAAGGAAAACCACCTGTATGATTTGAGAATTGTTTTCGAACGATTAAGACAATTTAACCTTAAGATGAATCCCTTAAAATGCGCCTTCGGCGTCACCTCCGGGAAATTCTTAGGATTCGTTGTCCGACATCGTGGAATTGAAATCGACCCGAGAAGATTAAAGCCATCTTAGAAATGCCGCCTCCCAAAACCTTAAAACAACTACGATCTTTTCAAGGAAGCTGGCATATCTTCGACGCTTTATCTCAAACCCGTCGGGTAGGTGTCGACCTTTCTCGGCACTAGTTAAAAAGGACGCCAAATTTATTTGGGAAGAGAAATGCCGAAGGCCTTCGAAGACATTAAACAATATTTAATGACACCTCCCTGTCTTAGCGAGCCCTGGTCTCGGGTAGACCGTCGATACTTTACACCGCGGCTTTAGATGACTCTCTCGGAGCCTCGTTAGCCTAGTGTCGATGATGAGGGTAAAGAAAATGCTCTTTACTACTTAAGCCGTCGTTTACTTCCGACGGAAGTAAGGTATCCCGCAATTGAAAAGCATTGTTTGGCCTCGATCTTCGCCGCTCAAAAGCTCGGGCACTACATGCTTTCTCACAAGGTCAACTCGATTTCGAAGTTTAATCCATTGCAATACTTGATGACTCGTCCAACACTTTCCGACGGACTTGCCGGATGGTCAATGATATTATTGCAATTCGATATAACTTTCGTGCCTCGCGTGCCGTAAAGGGACAAGTCTTAGCGGACTTCCTCGCGACGACACCCTCTGCGGCCGAATCTCCTCTCAATGACGATCTGCCAGATGAACAAATAATGAACCTAGAAGACCTTGACGATCGACGTTGGGAATTATATTTTGACGGAGCATCTTCAGCACACAAAGACGAAGAATCGCAAGTGATAGTGCCCGGTAAGGCAGGAATCGGGCTAATCTTTATAACACCGGAGCGGGGATGTTAAGATACTCCTACCACTTGACGGAACCGTGTACAAACAACGAAGCGAATACGAAGCCCTCATAACGGGATTGGAATTAACCATTCGGATGGGGATAACGGACATCAACATCTACGGGGATTCACGGTTAATCATTCAACGGATCGCTGGACGATACGAATTCTAAAGCCAAGACTCGAACAATACTTCCGAGTATGCCATACAAGTTGTTGGAACAGATTCCAAATGTGACAATCTACAAAATTCCTAGAAAAGAGAATGCTTTAGCGGATGCTTTAGCCCGTCTCGCAAAAGAATTTGCTCGTTTGCAAAATGAATCGGTGGAAGTGTCGGTTCACGGACGTCGAGTCCTATCACGACTTGACATAGACATGATACACAAATCGAAAAAGAAAAAGAATCGATTGCAGCGAGTGACGGAAAACACGGAAGATTGGCGACGGCCATTGATAGACTACTCGCAAGCGGGAAAACTACCGGATGATAGGTCGGCGGCCCATCGGATCAAGAAAAGAACTCGTCTTACGCATTAATAAACAACACATTATACGAGAAGGTCTTTTGATCAAATGTGGCTAAGGTGCCTAAGCGGGTCCGAGGCCCGTGAAATTGTTAAAGAGGTACATTCGGGACTCGTGGCGCTCACCGGTCGGGTCCAAAAATGAAGATGAAAATTAAAAGACTAGGGTACTACCGGCCCTCGATGATGACCGACCGCATGAAAATCGCCAAGAGCCGTCACCAATGCCAAGTGCACGGAGTGGTTCTACACCAACCTCCAAATGTGCTACACCCGACAATTGCGTCGTGGCCATTTGAATGTTGGGGCACGGATATAGTGGGTCCGATAGAACCACCATCTTCAAAAGGACATCGCTTCATTCTTGCGGCTATAGATTACTTTTCCAAGTGGGCGTGCAGTTCCACTTAGAGAAGTGAAAGCACACCACGTGCTACGGTTTTCGAGAACCAAGTTGTATACCGTTTCGGAGTGCCGCGCGAGATCATCTCGGATAATGGGTCGACATTCGGAAGAACAAAAATCAACAATTTTGTCGGGAGACACGGAATCGATCGCGATACTCGACAATTTACTACCCAAGAGCAAACGGTCTCGCCGAGGCTTTTAATAAAACTCTCGTTCAAATCTTAAAGAAAACCCCGGACGATAATAAGAGAAATTGGCACGAGAAATTGTTAGAAGCCTTATGGGCCTACGGGACAACCTTCGAACTCCTACTCGAAGCTACACCTTACGCTCCGGTGTATGGGTCCGAGGCGAGTGTTACCTTTAGAGGTTCGGCTTCCTTCACTCGAATTGCGGTTGCAAACAAGATCACGACAGAAGAAAACGCCGGATTACGACTCGAAGAATTAGAAAGCTTGGAAGGGAAAAGACTTGCGGCGCAACGAATTTAGAACTATACCAAGCTAAGATGGTTCAAGCCCATGACAAACTGGTCCGCCCGAGAACCTTCAAAGTTGGTGACTTAGTTCTCGTTCTCAAGAGACCTATTCTTGCACGCCGCATGATAGGAGGAAAATTTGAACCCACTTGGGAAGGACCATTTGTGGTTGAAGCAGTATACTCAGAAGGTTCCTACCAGCTAGTGAATTGCCAGGGAGAACGACATATGCTTCCGATCAACGGACGATACTTGAAAAAGTATTACGCTACCTGATGTTTCGAAGGAATGAAATCTTCATCCCTAAGAAACACGGGCGAAGTAATTACTTATGATTGGGTCCGAACCCAAAAAAAAAAAAAAAAAAAAAATCTGAAAAATGACAAATACCAAATTCACATGAACGTTAAATAAACGATAAAATAAAATAAATCATTAAAAGATAAACGAAATCAACACAAATCTCAAATTCAATCTTTCCAGATTCTAAATCTCTATCAAATCTCAAATCCGATCTTCTAGATCTCAAATCAAATCCTCAATCAAATTTCAAATCCACTCTCGATCAAATTTCAAATTTCATCTTTACAAATTCCAAATCAAATCCTCAATCAAACTTCAAATCCACTCTCGATCAAATTTCAAATTTGATCTTTCCAAATCTTTCCAAATTCCAAGTCAAATCCTCAATCAAATTTCAAATCCACTCTCGATAAAATTTCAAATTTGATCTTTCCAAATTTCGAATCAAATTCTCAATCAAATTCAAAATCAAACTTTTGGGTCGAGGATTTTACATCCAAGACTGCACTGCTTTAGGATCCTTTTCCTATTGCACTGAAATACATCAAGTTCAAATTTTTGGGTTGAGGATTTTACATCCAAGATCGCACTCGCTTTAGGATTCTTTCCCTATTGCACCTTGAAATACATCAAATTCAAACCTTTTGGGTCGAGGATTTTACATCCAAGATCGCATCGCTTTAGGATTCTTTTCCTATTGCACTGAAATACATCAAATTCAAACCTTTTGGGTCGAGGATTTTACATCCAAGACTGCATTGCTTTAGGATTCTTTTCCTATTGCACTCGAAATACATCAAATTCAAACCTTTTGGGTCGAGGATTTTACATCCAAGATCGCATCGCTTTAGGATTCTTTTCCTATTGCACTGAAATACATCAAAATTCAAACTTTTGGGTCGAGGATTTTACATCCAAGACTGCACTGCTTTAAAATTCTTTTCCTATTGCACTGAAATACATCAAAATTAAACTCTTTTGGGTCGAGGATTTTACATCCAAGACTGCACTGCTTTAGGATTCTTTTCCTATAACACTGAAATACATCAAAATTCAAACTTTGGGTCAAGGATTTTACATCCAAGACCGTATCGCTTTAGGATTCTTTTCCTATCGCACTCGAAATACATCAAATCAAACTCTTTTGGGTCGAGGATTTTACATCCAAGACTGCCTTGCTTAGGATTCTTTTCCTATTGCACTGAAATACATCAAAATTCAAACTTTTGGGTCGAGGATTTTACATCCAAGACTGCATCGCTTAAGGATTCTTTTCTATCGCACTGAAATACATCAAATTCAACTCTTTTGGGTCGAGGATTTTACATCCAAGATCGCATCGCTTTAGGATCCTTTTCCTATCGCTACCGAAATACATCAAATTCAAACCTTTTGGGTCGAGGATTTTACATCCAAGACCGCATTGCTTTAGGATTCTTTCCCTTATCGCATCGAAATACATCAAATTCAAACCTTTTGGGTCAAGGATTTTACATCCAAGACTCGCATTCGCTTTAGGATTCTTTTCCTATCGCACCGAAGTACATCAAAATTCAAACTTTTGGGTCGAGGATTTTACATCCAAGTATCGCATTGCTTTAGGATTCTTTTCCTATTGCATTGAAATACATCAAATCAAACTCTTTTGGGTCGAGGATTTTACATCCAAGACTGCACTGCTTTAGGATTCTTTTCCTATTGCACTTAAATACATCAAATCAAACTCTTTTGGGTCGAGGATTTTACATCCAAGACTGCACTGCTTTAGGATTCTTTTCCTATTGCACTAAAATACATCAAATCAAACTCTTTTGGGTCGAGGATTTTACATCCAAGACTGCACTGTTTTAGGATTCTTTTCCTATTGCACTTCGAAATACATCAAAATTCAAACTTTTGGGTCGAGGATTTTACATCCAAGATTGCACCGCTTTAGGATTCTTTTCCTATCGCACTTCGAAATACATCAAATCAAACTCTTTTGGGTCGAGGATTTTACATCCAAGATCTGCATTGCTTTAGGATCCTTTCCTATTGCACGTAAATACATCAAATTCAAACCTTTTGGGTCGAGGATTTTACATCCAAGACTGCACTGCTTTAGGATTCTTTTCCTATTGCACCTGAAATACATCAAATTCAAACCTTTTGGGTCGAGGATTTTACATCCAAGACTCGCATTGCTTTAGGATTCTTTTCCTATTGCATCGAAGTACATCAAAATTCAAACTTTTGGGTCGAGGATTTTACATCCAAGACTGCACTCGCTTTAGGATTCTTTCCCTATTGCAATGAAATACATCAAAATTCAAACTTTTGGGTTGAGGATTTACATCCGAGACTGCATTGCTTCAGGATTCTTTCCCTATTGCGATGAAATACATCAAAAATCAAACTCTTGAGGTTAAGGATTTTAAATCCAACACCACTTTGCTCTGAGATCTCTTCTCATTGCAACGATTCAATCTAATCAATTCAATTTTCTTTCGAGGTTGGAGATGTTACATCTAAAACCTCAGAACTCCAATTTTCATTTCAAATCAAATCCCTCAAATTAATTTTGACAAAACTTCAATCTAAAAAAAAAACTCCAAGTTGAAATCTAAACTCACACATAAAAATCTAAAACAAAATAAAATCTAAATCGAAATTCCCTGATGTCATGTGATTTGGGATTTACCTCCTTTTCCTTTCCCCGGCGAGAGTTCGAGAATCTCCGGTTCCGGAGATATACTTGACACTCCCCAGCGAAACTCTTCTACTTCGTCCTAAGTTCGTCACTTGGACATCCGTGTTGGTTTTGTTGATCGCTTCGGTCAACACCAATACGCGCGGTGTGCTCCGTCGGCTCACCACACCTATCGGGGGTCCATTTGTTGACCTCATTTTTGATGAGGTCTTCCCTTCTTCTTTTTAGTGCTTAGGATCTAGCCTTAGGCTTTTTTTCTTTTGACTATCTTAGAGGACTAGAATTGGGACCCGCCTTTTAGAAACTCAAACCACTTCTAAACTCCCTGCAAACTCCACAAACTTAACTATAGACCCCTAATCACCTAGAGGGTTGAAATCAAATGTGGAAGTTTAAAGGATGAGTTCCTATAGGACTCTTTGGCCTTAAGACTACCCTGGGTGGCCTGGTCTGGTGAGGGGGCTGATTTACACTACACTTACACACTACATTTCCACACACTTCCTAAAACCACACCCATACCCAACTTAACCTCCTGACTCATGTGGGTGATTCACATGGATGGTCCTTAACCCCTAAGCCCTTGGCAAGAGGGTTAGGAACAACATAGTGAATGCCTCAAATGAGTCCTTTCATGGCTCATATGGGCTTGAAATGGTTTCATGGCTCAACCAAAATGATTTCTTTCCACCTAAATTCACCCAATCTCCAATTTCCCAAATTTTCAATTTTTGACCCCGAGACCCTACACCTACTAAACCTACCCAAAACCCTGAAATTACCCAAATTTTTGCAAAATTTCCAAATTACCCAAAATTTTCCAAATCAATCCCAAACATCTCCACATCACTCAAAATTGATCATCCATACCCAAAAATACCAAAGATTCCAAAAATACCCCCCAATACCCTCCAAATACCCAAAATACCCTTCTTGGCCTAAAAATCCAAAAATTCAGAAAATTCCCAGAAAATTCCAGAAAATCCTAAATATTCCCAATTTCATTTTGTCCAACTACACCATGGGCCAATTTTGTCAATTTACCCTACTTTTGTCAAAACCCCCAAATCGACCCATTTTAACCCAAAGTGGACCCAATATTAAACCAAACCTATCCAATTGACCCAAATTCTGGTCCAATTCAATTCTAAACTTCAATTCAACATTCCCAATACCAATTTAGACCAAATCCAAGTCCAATTTGATTGACATTTGGATCCAATCTCACTTTTGGCCTTAAAGCCCAATTTGGACCCATGACCCAAACTTAACCCAAACTCACCCAATTCAACTCCAATTAACCTCAAATCTTTTCTAAATCTTCCTTAACATTTCCAAAAACAAAAACCTAACATGATTTGCCCAAAATTTGAATCCAAGTCCCACTCAAACTCAATCCAAGGTCAAAAGGCCCATTTTTGACCTAAACCCAAACCTAACCCAAATTCAACCCAATTCAAATCCAAATCACCCCCAATTTGTTTCAAATCACTCATGACACATCCATGAGCTAAACCCAACAATTATTTGGCCCAACCTCTTTACAAAATTCCCATCCATAAATTCATTTTCAAAACTTAAAAGGCCCATTCCTTAAACCATTTTAAAAGCCCACTTCCACCAAATCCAAAACCCCAAAAATTCTTCCAAAGCCCATATGACATTTCCCCTCATCATATTTTCAATTAAAATCATCCCTAAGTCCTAAACCAATCATCAAATAATTCTAAATGAAGCTTCATCCAAATTTCCACCAAATTATCCAAAATCCTTAAAATCCTTTTTTATGAAATTGACCAAACCTTTTCCCAAGCCAAATGGAGCCATGGAGCCATGCACAAGCCATATGCAAGCCATGAGAGCCTCTTTACATGTCACCATGCCATTTTGGGCAAAAGGAGGAGGCTCTTTCCTTAATTCCTAAAGGTGATTAACCACTTCCATGATTCCACTAAACCATTCTTAAGCCTAATTGTGCTTGGATGGTGACTTGACCCTACTGATTATGCTGAGCCAAATCACTTTTCCCTCAGCCAAAACCAGGCCTTGGGTGGTGCACCTAGCCCAAATGGGTGGGTTGACCCATTTAGGTTCAAATTTAGCCATGCCCCCATTCCACTTTGAATCAAAGCCTTTACACATGGCATTTGCCAATTGCCTACACTAAACCCCAGCCCCGACCCACCGACCAAGATGGTGACCATTGCACGGCCGGCCGGCCACCAGGCCGCCGGAAAACACCATGGCCGAGAGCTCACATGTGAGCCAACATTAAAATTCTCACTTGCTGAGCTGCCCCATCCCCAGTGGCTACCATGGCTGATCTTCTCCTCACCAGAGCAGCTGATCCCATGCCTCAACTCCCCGTGGGAGGCCCTCCACCCTCTCCTATTTAAACTCCACCTCTCTCGGCCATGAGGGGGCTAAGCACAAACCTTGCCAAAACTCTGCCAAAATTGTTCCAGACTCTTCTCCACTCTTAGAGCACTTGATCCCCAGTGAAATCCCCCGCCATTTCTCCTCCGTAAGCTCAATTTCGGAGTTGAAATTCCACCCAAAACCAGGGACACTTCTCCACGGTGAGCCAATTCTCAAATTGATTGGCTCTACACCTTCACCGGACCGAGGGAAGGTGTCCACCAGCAAAAGCCCCATCTCCAGGCCACCCAGTTGCTCCAGCCTCCAAGCTTTGTGATCGGGCTTGGTCGAAATCATATCCAGACAATTCACCAGACCAGGAGACTTCATCTGGAGCTTGCTGGGATCCAATCGAAGGTGCAACAACTCTCAGATTGAAGCCACACTTCTCTGAGCCAAGGTATGAGCTAATTCTTCATCCCGAGCTTCTGGAGAATCTCTATTTCAAATGCCTTAGTTTCAATGCATGTTAACCGTATAGATGTGTTCGTCTCTTCAAGACGAATCCATAGAGTATAAGAACATAAAAATCCATTGAGAATCGAGTGAGATCTTAGGGATTTAGTGTGGACGGCTCTCGGGTGAGAACACTTGGGGACGATGAACGGATGCCGTCCATTCAATACACGCGCGGACGAACGGCTCAGATGGCGTCGGACCGAGAAACGGTGCGAGAACCGCGGGGCCCGGGCTGCTGACTCAAGTGGCGGCGTCGAATGGGAGCGCGCCGCGTGGCCTTTCGGAGCTGCCGAGGATGCGCTGGCGCCGCGTGGATAAATAGAAAATTAGGGATTTTCTAATTTATTTAATTCCCTAAACTTCAAAAATTCATATCTCTGTGTAGAAAAATCAGAAAAATAAAATAAAAATACCCTCTTGCTCAGTGAACAGAGGAGAATAATGTGGAAAAGAAATCATTTAATTTCATCAAGTATTTTATTTTTTATAATTTATTTACTCTCTGCATTGTTTTAATTCTCCATGCATGCATACAATTCACCATGGCATGAGACCATAGGGCTTTTGAAGCCTCTGAATTTGGGAACATTCCCTGAATTTTCCAAAGTCGGAGGCCATCCCTATGAAGAGTTCTTGATTTTTCAAGTTCGGGTCACTGTTTTGAGTATTTTAATTCCAGTAAATAGCATGTTGTGAAATAAATTCTAGGAAAATTTGGTGATGTTGCTTATGACCAGAGAACCCTAGGAAAAATAGGTTTTGACTTAGTTCATTTAAAACAACCCTAATTGGCTTAAACACCCAAAATAGGTCTTTAATTAGTTGGAATTAACCAGGCATCAAATTGACTTGAAATCAATTCCCCACTGACCTTTAGGATCAGAGGAACCCACAATAAAAATTTGAGGTCAATTGGATTTGGTTAGCCCCACTAATTGGGTTGATTAAGTCACTTAGCCATTTTAAGCTTTAAAAATTCATAACTTTTAAAATACTTTTAAAAAAATTCATCAAATTGGTTTTGGAGCCTCTCTGATATCAGGGGAACCTAAGAAAATTAAAATTTCAATTTTCTAAAAAAGTTGATTTTTAATAATATTTTAATACTTTTAATAATTAAAAAATAAAAAAAATAATAAAAATCACAAAAATAATAAAATTCACCAAAATGTCACATTTTGAATTTTAATCACTTAGGAACAAATCCCACATTTTTCCTAGGTCTATTTAGTGAGATATTGAATTTTAAAGCCCTAGGGTAATTTTTAAAATTAAAAAAATGTATTTTCTAGCATTTTCACTAAAATAATTATAATAAATCATAGAAAAATCAGAAAATTGCAAAATTTGTTTCTCTGGTTTCCTTGATATTAGAGAGATTTTTGAAAAATATAAAATCCATTTTTCAACATTTATTTTATTTTTTAAATTAATTAACACTCCAAAACTCAAAATAATTATAATAAAAATAATATAATTCAAAAAATCACCAAAATTGGTCCAAGTGCTTCTCTGGTCATTAGAAATGTCCCCTAATTTTCTTAAGGACAGAAACTTTCCTTTGGTCATGTTATCAAATTTTCCTTGAAAATCTCTATTTTCCACCAAAAATAATTATATAAATAAATTAAATACAGAAAAATCACATTTTCTCCTCTCATGTCTTTATTGATATATGAGTGAAGTCACATAAAAATTTTAAGTTCATTTAAGTTCAATTTAGTGAGTTATGAAATTATTAAGCTTAAGGGTAAAATGGTAATTAAACTTTCAACCCTTAATTAAAACTTTAGGTTTAATAAAAAATCAACAAGTAAAACATTTGATCTTAATCTGATTTGGATGATTGAAATTTAAATAATTAAAGGGTAGAAACTCATTAAACAAATTTTAAAATAATTAAACTTTAATTAAATAATAGATTAAATTTGGAAGAATAATAAAATTGGAATTATTAAAATAAGGGATATTTATTAGGAAGAGATTTATTCTTTAATTTAAAAAATCCCTAAACTAATTATATCATTAACATTTAACTCTTAATTAAAATGATAACTCAAATTTAAAATATTAAAAGACTTAATTAAATCATTAAACTCTTTTAAAATCTCAATTAAAATTATAAATTAAATTAAATTAGATTAAATTAAATAATTAAATTAAATTAAATTAAACAATTAAATTAAATTAAATTAAATTAAATTAAATTAAAATTAAATTAAATTAAGTAAATTAAATTAAATTAAATAATTGAATTAAATTAAATTAAATTAAATAAAATAAATTAAATTAATTAAATTAAATTAAATTAATTAAATTAAATAAAATAAATTAAATTAAAATTAAATTAAATTAAATAAATTAAATAAAATTAAATAATTAAATTAAATTAAATTAAATTAAATTAAATTAAATTAAAATTAAATTAAATTAAATTAAATTAAATTTAATTAAATCAAATTGAATTAAAATCAAATCAAATCAAATTAAATTAATTCAACATCAAATCAAACTCAATTAAATTAAATTAAATTAAATATAAAACAACTTGAACACTATTCCAAATTTAAACCCTTTAACTTAAATCAAATCATTTGGAATACCAATTTACCCTTGAAAGTTTTAGTTATCATAACTCCTAAACGAACATTAAATGAAATGTTACTTCACTTATAGGATATTCAAATGTCCTAGTTCAATCGAAGCAAGATAACAATAAAACTTGAAATTCTTGGACGATTAATTCATTTGTATAATTAAACTCATTTGGACTTAAAACAATCCTAGAAAAATTGAAAAGATGTTTAAGATTCCTCTTAAGCACTTCCTCAATATGATAGGACATTTATAAGAACAATTGGGCTTAATCGTTCTTTGATGAAGAAAATCGTCCTCGAACCAAAACACGAGAGAACCTAGACGTCCTAGGGAATGACTAGCTATAGGATTAGGAATTTGGTAGAAAACCATAACCCTTCCCTTAGCTTTACCTATGAACTTGCTTAAATATTCTAATTGTGTTTTAAGTGCGGCTTGGGATGACGGGAAGACCCTCCAGGTACGCTTTTATTTTTATTGCAATTTACTTTCTTGCAATTTACTTTCCCTGCAATTTACTTTCTTGCGAATGTACTTTATTTTTCTTGCATGATAAAACAACAGTTGCATGAAAACCCACACCTTTAGGATAGACCCTAAAGCCGAAACCAAATTAAGTTAAAAGTCATTGCAAGATAAAATTCACCGCCACAACATTTCAAAATATAAAACAACTCAAAATTTAATCACAAACGGAACACAAAACTACAATTACAACTAAATTAAAACATCCTGTTGGATGATCGGGAATACCTCGGATGATGTAACCTACGTGTTGCTAACGGGATTTCCCACGGTCTAAATGAAAGTGTGGAACTCATTCAGTTGAGTTTAGCAAATTCATCTGGACTAAGTGAATCCGATAAAAATAATGATGCCGGAGGGATGGAACCGTGGGATCTTAACCGGTGTCGTTATAATCAACTTTAAGATTTGTTTTAATTAAAACGTAAAAAACACTTGGAAATTAAGATTTTCTCTAAACCAAAACACTTTTCTCATCTCCCGATTTATGATTTCTAAAACTAAACCTCTGCAACAACAAGGAGCTTGGAGCATGGTGGGCAGACACGGCCATCGTCGTCGACAAAACTTGAACCTACTTCAGCAAAACTTTCCTAGAATTAAATAACCAAGCCATAGGACTTCGAGGTAGCTTGCCTAATGCAACATAAATCCTCAACCTCTTTGTTAGGCATTTGCATTGTAAATTAAGCCCTAACTAGGTCTTAGGATTCCGAGGTAGTCATCCGATACGACAATAAACCCTCACATCTTCTAGGCTATTTGTTTGATTTTATCATACAAATATAAGCCCTAATTAATTAAAATTGGCAAGATTGAAATACTAAATAAACATTAGGACTTTCCTAAATTCAAGCCAAACAATAGGATAGTCTGGAAATTACCGAAGTTCACTTCGAATCAGTGATTTCTCCTACCTTTCTTCCTTCGGATTCACAAAACAAAAATGTTCCAAATTTGATCCATTCCCTATTGAAATTCCAAAATTCAATCTTTGAAAACCTTAAACTTTGAAATTCTTGAGAGCAGAATTATTGATTATTATCGAGAGTTTTCTTAGGTGATTCCCGTCACTTAAGATGTAATTAACTATAGGGGCTTGCCCTTATAGGGAATTTTAAAGAACCCGAGTAATATAAACCCCGTTTGATACTTTCATATTAAGCGGGGAATTTGTCGGCTTATAAAATTGGTTCGCGGACCAAACGGATGTCATAAAACTTCTAGTTTATTTGATCGAGCCCCACCATCGAGCGGTGTGTACATCCTTAGGGATAGATACACGGTTTGTGGTGCGGTGCTCGTTTATATAAACTATTTGGGATGTGAGATCGGTTTAATCTCATATTTAAAATTATTTTCAAAATCAAATACTACTTTCTAAATTATATATATATATATTTAAATTAAATTTAAAATTTAAATTCGCCGACAACTTCTGTTAGGCGACCCCTTTTAAAATACAACACAACCTAAAAATATGCCGACACTATCGTCTGGTAGCTTTCCTGTTTGCAGGTAGTCTATCAATGGCTGTCGCCAATCTTCTGTGTTTTCTGTCACTGCTGCAACTGATTCTTTTTTTTTTTTGATTTGTGTATTGTGTCTATGTCGAGTCGTGATAGGACTCGACGTCCGTGAACCGACACTTCCACCGATTCATCTTGCAAACGGGCAAATTCTTTTGCGAGACGGGCTAAAGCATCTCGCTAAAGCATCTGCTAAAGCATTTTCTTTTACGGGAATTTTGTAGATTGTCACATTTGAAATCTGTTCCAACGAGTATGTATGGCATACTTGGAAGTATTGTTCAAGTCTTGGCTTTAAAATTACGTATTGTCCGGCGATCCGTTGAATGATTAGCTGCGAATCCCCGTAGATGTTGATGTCTATTATCCCCATTTGAATAGCTAATTCCGATCTCTGTTATGAGGGCTTCGTATTACGCTTCATTGTTTGTACACGGTTCCGTCGAGTGGTAGGAGTATCTTAACATCCCCCGCTCCGGTGTTATAAAGATTAGCCCGATTCTGCCTTACCGGGCACTATCACTTGTGATTCTTCGTCTTTGTGTGCTTGAAGATGCTCCGTCGAAATATAATTCCCAACGTCGATCATCAAGGTCTTCTAGGTTCATTATTTGTTCATCCGGCAAATCATCATTGAGAGGAGATTCGCCGGCAAAGGGTGCTGCTGCGAGGAAGTCTGCTAAGACTTGTCCCTTTACTGCACGCGAGAGGCATGAAAGTTATATCGAATTGCAATAATATCATTGACCATCCGGCAAGTCCGTCGGAAAGTGTTGGACGAGTCATCAAGTATTGCAATAGATTAAACTTCGAGATCGGAGTTGACCTTATGAGAAAGCATGTAGTGCTCGAGCTTTTGAGCGGCGAAGATCGAGGCCAAACAATGCTTTTCAATTGCGGGATACCTTACTTCCGTCGGAAGTAAACGACGGCTTAAGTAGTAAAGAGCATTTTCTTTACCCTCATCATTGACACAGGCTAACGGGGCTCCGAGAGAGTCGTCTAGAGCCGCGGTGTAAAGTATCGACGGTCTACCCGAGACCGGGGTCTGCTAAGACGGGAGGTGTCATTAAATATTGTTTAATGTCCTCGAAGGCCTTCGGCATTTCCCTTCCCAAATAAATTTGGCGTCCTTTTTAACTAGTGCTGAGAAAGGTCGATACCTACTCGACGAGGTTTGAGATAAAGCGTCGAAGATATGCCAGCTTCCCTTGAAAAGATCGTAGTTGTTTTATGGTTTTGGGAGGCGGCATTTCTAAGATAGCTTTAATCTTTTCCGGGTCGATTTCAATTCCACGATGTCGGACAACGAACCCTAAGAATTTTCCGGAGGTGACGCCGAAGGCGCATTTTAAGGGATTCATCTTAAGGTTAAATTGTCTTAATCGTTCGAAAACAATTCTCAAATCATACAGGTGGTTTTCCTTTACTTTGCTTTTGATGACCACATCGTCCACGTAGCATTCGACTTAATTGTAGATGAGATCATCAAAAATTCTTGTCATTGCTCTCTGGTAGGTTGCTCCTGCGTTCTTCAGTCCGAATGGCATTACTGTGTAGCAAAATACTCCGATAGGTGTTCGAATGCTTGTAAGCTTTTCATCTTCTGGAGCCATTTTTATCCGGTTGTATCCCGAAGATCCATCCATGAACGAGAATATTTCATGTGTTGAAGCAATGTCGATCATTAATTACGGGATCGGTAGAGGGAATTCATCCTTTGGACATGCCTTGTTTAAATCTCCGAAGTCCACACTGATTCCGATCCGACCATTCTTCTTCCCGATCGGCACTACATTGGCTAGCCATGTCGGGTATTGTTCTTCACGGACAAATTTAGCGTCTATTAGCTTTTTAACTTCGGTATGACTTGTTGTTCGATTTTTAGACGCATTCTTCCGGGACCTTGTCCGACTGGAGCGAGTAGGATCCACTCCTAGCTTATGAACTGCAACCTCCGGAGCCAATCCGGCATTTCATCGTAGTTCCGAGCAAAACGAGTCCTTAAATTCCATTAATAATTTGATTATTTCTTCGGAGTCTTCTTTGTTGAGTAAGGAGCTAACAAAGGTAGGTCTAGGCTCTTCGCTAGTACCTAAGTTAACTTCCATTAACTCATCTATTGTGGATTTAATTTCTTCTTCGAATTCTGGTGGAGCGTCTCCAATTTTTAAATCTTCGAGTTCGTCTGTAGTTTCCATGCGGTTTTCATTGGACTTGCAAGTGACAACCAAGCAAAATTCGGTATCGTCGAGCGACCCTACGTGCCGAATCCGAGTCCATACTTTGAATTGGGTGGACGACCGGAGTTATTCCATAATTTTTCAAAATGTTGTGATTGGCCTTTTGTCCATTGTCGAGGTAAGAAACCACGTTGAATTAAATTTTGAACACGAGGAGAGTACCACTTCAAAAGGTAATTCCATTAATTCTCATGAAGTGACATCTTCGAATTGTACATTATTTTCAATTTTGGAGGAAGAAGCACCACGGTAGAATTTGATTGGCCTTGCACCATCGTTACGTACCTCTCTGACCACCATACCCTCGATCTTGTTAGAATGGATCGGGGTTAGGGTCATAGTATGTACGTAGTGGTTAATCTTCTCGTACATTGATTTATATTCTTCATTCTTTTCATCTTCGAGGGAGATCTTGAATTGTGGCTTCTTCCGACTTATTACCGCTGCTTCTTGTTTGATTTCTTTTTCTTCTTCAGAACTATCTTCCCAATCAACATTGATGGGCTGGTTTCCTCCGTCCAATCGTCCTAACATCTCTACCACGGCCTCGTCCCCGGCCTCGACCTCGGATGCGAGTTGTGGAGAAACCTTCACCATCTCGCCGGAAGGGAGTGGTGAGTGACTGTTGGACTAGAACTTCAAGTTCTTCGTTGTCCTGAACTTTCTTTGCTTCATTTGTTACGGTATCTCTGGAGAAGATCGTTTTCTTTGGCGGTGCATAATAAGTTGCATCTTCATGGATTCCAATCTCATGTACGGAGAATGGTTGTAAGTCGCCTTTGATGCACTTGTTCCCCTCCATCGTAGTATTTGATGCATCGATGCGAGAGATGATGGTACCATCCTGTTTTCATGTATCCACGGTCGGCCCAGCAGAGCGTTGAACGATGTCTCTGAATTAATTATGTGAAATTTTGCGGTTGTCTTTGCTAAGTCACCGTTCTTCATTAGTAGCGTTATTGACCCGAGGGCTCTTTCTCCTTTCTGGTTGAATCCTCTTAATAACATTTTGTCTGCTTCGAGCTCGCGAGCATCAATTTCCAAGTATGCTAGTGTTCGAAGACTCATTATATTGATTGATGCTCCTGGATCCACCAATACTCCGGAGAGCGTAAACTTCCCGATTGTAAGCCGAAATGTACAACGGTCGGTTGTGATCGCTGTCCCAAGTAGTAGGTCATTGTCCGTGAAGGTAACGCCTCGTTGTTCCTTTAACGAGCAAACCTCATCTAAGGAATCTCCGGCCATTTGAGCTAACCAAATTCTCGGATCAAGTAAGGCCTTGAT
>JAKZJZ010001127.1:0-31216 GCA_022702705.1 Papilionanthe hookeriana x Papilionanthe teres | reverse complement strand
AATAGGACTTGAGTTAATTCACTCAGATTAACCCTAATTGGCTTAAACACCCAAAATAGGTCTTTAATTAATTAGAGTTAACCAGGCATCAAATTGACTTGAAATCAATTCTCCACTGACCTTTAGGATCAGAGGAATCCACCATAAAAATTTGAAGTCAATTGGACTTGGTTAGCCCCACTAATTGGGTTGATTAAGCCACTTAGCCATTTTAAACTTTAAAAATTCATAACTTTTAAAATACTTTTTAAAAATTCACCAAATTGGTTTTGGAGCCTCTCTGATATCAGGGGAACCTAAGAAAATTAAAATTTCAATTTTCTAAAAAAGTTGATTTTTAATAATATTTTAATATTTTTAATAATTAAAAAATAATAAAAATCACAAAAATAATAAAGTTCACCAAAATGTCACATTTTGAATTTTAATCACTTAGGAACAAATCCCACATTTTTCCTAAGTCTATTTAGTGAGATATTAAATTTTAAAGCCCTAGGGTAATTTTAAAATTAAAAAAATGTATTTTCTAGCATTTTCACTAAAATAATTATTATAAATCATAGAAAAATCAGAAAATTGCAAAATTTGATTCTCTGGTTTCCTTGATATCAGAGAGATTTTTGAAAAATATAAAATCCATTTTTCAACATTTATCTTATTTTTAAATTAATTAACACTCCAAAACTCAAAATAATTATAATAAAAATAATATAATTCAAAAAATCACCAAAATTGGTCCAAGTGCTTCTCTGGTCATTAGGAATGTCCCCTAATTTTCTTAAGGACAGAAACTTTTCCCTTGGTCATGTTATCAAATTTTCCTTGAAAATCTCTATTTTCCACCAAAAATAATTATATAAATAAATTAAATACAGAAAAATCACATTTTCTCCTCTCATGTCTTTATTGACATATGAGTAAAGTCACATAAAAATTTCAAGTTCATTTGAGTTCAATTTAGTGAGTTATGAAATTATTAAGCTTAAAGGGTAAAATGGTAATTAAAATCTTTAATCCTTAATTAAAACTTTAGGTTTAATAAAAAATCAACAAGTAAAATATTTGATCCTAATCTGATTTGGATGATTGAAATTTAAATAATTAAAGGGTAGAAACCCATTAAACAATTTCAAAATGATTAAACTTTAATTAAATAATGGATTAAATTTGGAAGAATAATAAAATTGGAATCATTAAAATAAGGGATATTTATTAGGAAGAGATTTACTCTTTAATTTAAAAATCCCTAAATTAATTATATCAACTAATATTCAATGTTTAATTAAAATGATAACTCAAATTTAAAATATTAAAAGACTTAATTTCAATTAAAATTAAAAATAAAGTAAATTAAAGATAAATTAAATTAAGATTAAATTTAAAAATTAAATTAAATTAAATTAAATAATTAAATTAAATTAAATTAAAAAAATTAAATTAAATTAAATTAAATAATTAAATTAAATTAAATTAAACAATTAAATTAAATTAATTAAAATTAAATTAAATTAAATTAAACAATTAAATTAAATTAAATTAAATAATTAAAATTAAATTAAATTAAATTAAATAATTAAATTAAAGTTAAATCAAATCAAATTAATTAAACATCAAATCAAATTAAATTAAATTAAACTAAATATAAAGCAACTTGAACACTATTCCAAATTTAAACCCTTTAACTTAAATCAAATCATTTGAATACTAATTTACCCTTGAAAGCTTTGATTATTGTAACTCCTAAATGAAACATTAAATGGAGTGTTACTTTACTCATAGGATATTCAAATGTCCTAGTTCACCGAGCAAGTTAACAAGACTTGAAAACCTCGGACGATCGATTCATTTATATAATTAAATTCATTTGGACTTAAAATAATTCTAGAAATATTGAAAAGATGTTTAAGATCCTTCTTAAGCACTTCCTCAATATGATAGGATATTTACAAGAACAATTGAATTTGATTATTCTTTGATGAAGAAAATCGTCCTTAAACCAAAACCAAAGAACCTAGACGTCATAGGAGATGACTAGCTATAGGATTAGGAATTTGGTAGAAAACCATAACCTTTCCCCTAGCTTTACCTAGGAACTTGTTTAAATATTCTAATTGTGTTTTAAGTGCAGCTTGGGATGACGGGAAGACCCTCCAGGTACGCTTTTATTTTATTGCAATTTACTTTCTTGCAATTTACTTTATTGCAAATGCAGTTTACTTTTCTTGCATGATAAAACAACTGTTGCATGAAAACCCACACCTTTAGGATAGTCCACTAAAATTAAAACCAAAACTAAGTTAAAAGTCATTGCAAGATAAAATTCACCGCCACAACATTTCAAAAGATAAAACAACTCAAAATTTAATCACAAACAGAACACAAAACTACAATTGCAACTAAATTAAAACGTCTGTTGGATGATCGGGAATACCTCGGATGATGTAACCTACGTGTTGCTAACGGGATTTCCCACGGTCTAAATGAAAGTGTGGAACTCATTCAGTTGAGTTTAGCAAATTCATACGGACTAAGTGAATCCGATAAAAATAACGATGCCGGAAGGATGGAACCGTGGGATCTTAACCGGTGTCGTTATAATCAACTTTAAGATTTGTTTTAATTAAAACACAAAAAACACTTGGAAATTAAGATTTTCTCTAAACCAAAACACTTCTCTCATCCCCTGATTTATGATTTCTAAAACTAAACCTCTGCAACAACAAGGAGCTCGGAGCATGGTGGGCGGCACGACCATCGTCATCGGCAAAACCCGAGTCTACATCGGCTAAACATTTCTTAGAATTAAATAACTAAACCATAGGACTTCGAGGTAGTTTGCCTAGTGCAACATAAATCCTCAACCTTTTGTTAGGCATTTGCATTGCAAATTAAGCCCTAACCGGTCTTAGGATTCCGAGGTAGTCGTCCGATACAACATAAACCCTCACATTTTCTAGGCTATTTGTTTGATTTTATCATACAAATATAAGCCCTAATTAATTAAAATTGGCTAGATTGAAATACTAAATAAACATTAGGACTTTCCTTAATTCAAGCCAAACGATAGGATAGTCGGGAAATTATCGAAGTTCACTTCGAATCGGTGATTTCTCCTACCTTTCTTCCTTTGGATTCACAAAACAAAAATGTTCCAAAATTTGATCCATTCCACTATTGAAATTCCAAAATTCAATCTTTGAAAACCTTAAACTTTGAAATTCTTGAGAGCGAGAATCATTGATTATTATCGAGAGTTTTCTTAGGTGATTCCGTCACTTAAGATGTAATTAACTATAGGGGCTTGCCCTTATAGGGAATTTTAAAGAACCCGAGTAATATAAACCTCGTTTAATGTTTTCATATTAAGCGGGGAAACTTGTCGGCTTATAAAATTGGTTCACAGACCAAACGGATGTCACTAATCTTCTAGTTTATTTAATCAAGCCCCACCATCAAGCAGTGTGTCTATCCTTAGGGATAGGTACACAGTTTGTGGTGCGGTGCTCGTTTATATAAACTATTTGGGATGTGAGATCGGTTTGATTTCATATCTTAAAATCTTCAAATTTAAAAATTATTTTCAAAATCAAATACTACTTTTCAAATTATTTATTTTAATTAAATTAAAAATATGCCGACACACCATTGCCAAGCCCTGACCTCCCTGGTCAAGATGGTGACCCATGCCTGCCGGCCAGCCGCCTGGATCGCCGGAAAACACCACACCCGAGAGCATCATGTGAGCCCGAGCTTGGAATTCTCACCTGCTCGAGTTGCCCCATGCCCAATGGCCACCATGGCTGTTCTTCTCCTCACCAGAGCAGCTGATCCCATGCCTCAACTCCCCCTGGGAGGCCCTCCACCCTCTCCTATTTAAACTCCACCCCTCTCGGCCATGATGAGAGCTGAGCACAAACCTTGCCGAAACTCTGCCAAAATTGTTCCAAACCCTTCTCCACCCTTAGAGCAGTTGATCCCCAGTGTTAATTTGCCCTAATCCCCACTGACAAAATCCAATTTCCCAACTGAAATTCCACCCAAAACCAGGACACTTCTCCACAGTGAGCCAATTCCCAAATTGATTGGTTCTACACCTTCACCAGACCAAGGGAAGGTGTCCACCAGCAAAAGCCCCATCTCCAGGGCACCCGGTTGCTCCAGGCCTCCAAGCTTTGTGATCGGGCTTGGTCGAAATCACATCCGGACAATTCACCGAGACCGGGAGACTTCATCCGGAGCTTGCGGGATCCAATCGAAGGTGCAACAACTCTCGGATTGAAGCCACACTTATCCGAGCAAAGGTATGAGCTAATTCTTCATCCCGAGCTTCGGAGATTCTCCATTTTAAATGCCTTAGTTTCAATGCATGATAGCCGTATAGATATGTTCGTCTCTTCGAGACGAATCCGTAGAGCATAAGAACATAAAAATCCATTGAGTATCGAGTGAGATCTTAGGGATTTAGTGTGGACGGCTCTCGGGTGAGGACGCTCGGGGACGATGAACCGATCGTCGTCCATTCGATACACGCGTGGACGAACGGCTCGGATGGCGTCGGACCGGGAGACGGTACGAGAACCGCGGGGCCCGGGCTGCCGACTCGGGTGGCGGCGTCGAATGGGAGCGCGACGCGTGTGCGTTCGGAGGCTGCCGAGGTTGACGCGGCGCGCGTGGATAAATAGAAAATTAGGGTATTTTTCTATTTATTTAATTCCCTAAACTTCAAAAATTCATATCTCTGTGTAGAAAAATCATAAAAATAAAATAAAAATACCCTCTTGCTCAGTGAACAGTGGAGAATAATGTGGAAAAGAAATCATTTAATTTCATCAAGTATTTTATTTTTTATAATTTATTTACTCTCTGCATTATTTTAATTCTCCATGCATGTATACAATTCACCATGGCATGAGACCATAGGGCTTTTGAATCCTCTGAATTTGGGAACATTCCCTGAATTTTCCAAAGTCAGAGGCCATCCCTACGAAAAGTTATTGATTTTTCAAATTCAGGTTACTATTTTGAGTATTTTAATTCCAATAAATAGCATGTTGTGAGATAAATTCTAGGAAAATTTCGTGATGTTCCTTATGACCAGAGAACCCTAGGAAAAATAGGTTTTGACTTAGTTCATTTAAAACAACCCTAATTGGCTTAAACACCCAAAATAGGTCTTTATTTAATTAGAGTTAACCAGGCATCAAATTGACTTGAAATCAATTCTCCACTGAGCTTTAGGATCAGAGGAATCCACCATAAAAGTTTGAGGTCGATTGGACTTGGTTAGCCCCACTAATTGGGTTGATTAAGCCACTTAGCCATTTTAAACTTTAAAAATTCATAACTTTTAAAATACCTTTCAAAAATTCACTAAATTGGTTTTGGGGCCTCTCTGATATCAGGGGAACCTAAGAAAATTAAAATTTCAATTTTCTAAAAAAGTTGATTTTTAATAATATTTTAATATTTTTAATAATTAAAAAATAATAAAAATCACAAAAATAATAAAATTCACCAAAATGTCACATTTTGAATTTTAATCACATAGGAACAAATCCCACATTTTTCTTAGGTCTATTTAGTGAGATATTAAATTTTAAAGCTTTAAGGTAATTTTAAAATTAAAAAAATATATTTTCTAGCTTTTTCACTAAAATAATTATAATAAATTATAGAGAAATCAGAAAATTGCAAAATTTGCTTCTCTGATTTCCTTGATATCAGAGAGATTTTTGAAAATTATAAAATCCATTTTTCAACATTTATTTTATTTTTAAATTAATTAACACTCCAAAACTTAAAATAATTATAATAAAAATAATATAATTCAAAAAATCACCAAAATTGGTCCAAGTGGTCCTCTGGTCATCAGGAATGTCCCCTAGTTTTCTTAAGGACAGAAACTTTCCCTTGGTCATGTTATTAAATTTTCCTTGGAAATCTCTATTTTCTACCAAAAATAATTATATAAATAAATTAAATACAGAAAAGTCACATTTTCTCCTCTCATGTCTTTATTGGCATATGAGTGAAGTCACATAAAAATTTCAAGTTCATTGGAGTTCAATTTAGTGAGTTATGAAATCATTAAGCTTAAAGGGTAAAGTGATAATTAAATTTTTAACCCTTAATTAAAATTTTAGGTTTAATAAAAAATTAACAAGTAAAATATTTGATCCTAATCTGATTTGGATGATTGAAATTCAAATAATTAAAGGGTAGAAACCCATTAAACAATTTTAAAATGATTAAATTTTAATTAAATGATGGATTAAATTTGGAAGAATAATAAAATTGGAATTATTAAAATAGGGATATTATTAGGAAGAGATTTATTCTTTAATTTAAAAATCCCTAAATTAATTATCTCATTAATATTCAATTCTTAATTAAAATGATAACTCAAATTTAAAATATTAAAAGACTTAATCATTAAACTAAAATTAAATTATTAAACTCTTTTAAAAAAAAATTCAATTAAAATTAAAAAAATAAAATTAAATTAAAATTAAATTAAATTAAATTAAATAATTAAATTAAATTAAATGAAATTAAATTAAATTAAACAATTAAATTAAACTAAATTAAATTAAATAAATTAAATTAAATTGAATAATTAAATTAAATTAAATTAAATTAATTAAATTAAATTGAATAATTAAATTAAACTAAATTAAATTAAATAAATTAAATTAAATTGAATAATTAAATTAAACTAAATTAAATTAAATAAATTAAATTAAATTGAATAATTAAATTAAATTAAATTAAATTAAATTAAATTAAATCAAATTAAATTAAAATTAAATCAAATCAAATTAAATTAATTTAACATCAAATCAAACTCAATTGAATTAAATTAAAATTAAAACTCAATTAAATTAAATTAAATTGAATTAAATATAACATCACCTAAAACAGAAAGAAATTAAATATAAAGCAACTCGAACACTATTCCAAATTTAAACTCTTTAACTTAAACCAAATAATTTGAATACCAATTTACCCTTGAAAGTTTTAGTTATCATAACTCCTAAACAGAACATTAAATGAAATGTTACTTCACTTATAGGATATTTAAATGTCCTAGTTCACTGAGCAAGATAACAACAAGGCTTGAATTCTCGGACGATTAATTCATTTGTATAATTAAACCCATTTGGACTTAAAACAATCCTAGAAAATATTGAAAAGATGTTTAAGATTTGTCTTAAGCACTTCCTCAATATGATAGGACATTTATAAGAACAATTGGACTTAATTGTTCTTTGATGAAGAAAATTGTCTTGAACCAAAACACAAAGAACACTAGACGTCATAGGAGATGACTATGCTATAGGATTAGGAATTTGGTAGAAAACCATAACCCTTCCCTTAGCTTTACCTAGGAACTTGCTTAAATATTCTAATTGTGTTTTAAGTGTAGCTTGGGATGACGGGAAGACCCTCCAGGTACGCTTTTATTTTTTTGCAATTTACTTTCTTGCAATTTACATTATTGTGATTTACTTTATTGCAAATGCACTTTACTTTTCTTGCATGATAAACAAGCGTTGCATGAAAACCCACACCTTTAGGATAGACCTAAAACTGAAACCAAAACGAAGTTAAAAGTCATTGCAAGATAAAATTCACCGCCACAACATTTCAAAATATAAAACAACTCAAAATTTAATCACAAACAGAACACAAAACTACAATTACAACTAAATTAAAACGTCCTGTTGGATGATCGGGAATACCTCGGATGATGTAACCTACGTGTTACTAACGGGATTTCCCACGGTCTAAATGAAAGTGTTGAACTCATTCGAGTTGAGTTTAGCAAATTCATACGGACTAAGTGAATCCGATAAAAATAATGATGCGGAAGGATGGAACAGTGGGATCTTAACGGTGTCGTTATAATCAACTTTAAGATTTGTTTTAATTAAAACACAAAAAACACTTGGAAATTAAGATTTTCTCTAAACCAAAACACTTTTCTCATCCCCGATTTATGACTTCTAAAACTAAACCTCTGCAACAACAAGGAGCTCGGAGCATGGTGGGCGGCACGGCCATCGTAGTCGACGAAAACTTGAACCTACTTCAACAAAACTTTCCTAGAATTAAATAACCAAGCCATAGGACTTCGAGGTAGTTTGCCTAGTGCAACATAAATCCTCAACTCCTCGTTAGGCATTTGCATTGCAAATTAAGCCCTATCAGGACTTAGGATTCCGAGGTAGTCGTACGATAATATATAAACCCTCACATCTTCGAAATCTATTTGTATGATTCTATCATATAAATATAAGTCCTAATTAATTAAAATTGACAAAATTAAAACATTTAAATAAACATTAGGATTTTCCTAAATTTAAGCCAAACAATAGGATAGTCGGGAAATTACCGAAGTTCACTTCGAATCTGTGATTTCTCCTACCTTTCTTCCTTTGGATTCATAAAACAAAATGTTCCAAGTTTGATCCATTCCCTATTGAAATTCCAAAATTCAATCCCTTGAAGACTTAAACTTTGAAATCCTTGAGAGCAGAATTATTGATTATTATCGAGAGTTTTCTTAGGTGATTCCCGTCACTTAAGATGTAATTAACTATAGGGGCTTGCCCTTATAGGAATTTTGAAGAACCCGAGTAATATAAACCTTATTTAATGTTTTCATATTAAGCGGGGAATTTTGTCGGCTTATAAAATTGGTTCGCAGACCAAACGGATGTCACAAATCTCCTAGTTTATTTAATCGAGCCCCACCATCAAGCAGTGTGTCTATCCTTAGGGATAGATACACGGTTTGTGGTGCGGTGCTCGTTTATATAAACTATTTGGGATGTGAGATCGGTTTAGTCTCATATCTTAAAACCTTCAAATTTGAAATTATTTTCAAAATCAAATACTACTTTTCAAATTATTTATTTTAATTAAATTAAAAATTCGCCGACGATTTACGTTAGGCGACCCCTCTTCAAAATAAAACACAACCTAAAAATATGCCGACAGATTTATGGCGACTCCGCTGGGGAAAATTCCTCTCTCCATTATAACCAAATAATTCTGCTTTCAAAAAATCGGTAGTGCATTCATGTCCTTAGTGGATCAAACTACCCTTCTTTCCGTTTGAATACTATGTTCATTTCTACCTTGAACAAGTATAGCCAACATTCTCTCGGATTTAGGAGCCATCTGTTTAGACACCCCTAAACGGAGAGGTTCCGAGATCCTTTTACCTCATTTACGAGGTGGGGTGGACCCCGATAGGTGTTAGTTTAGGAATGATCCTTCGAGTCGAGAAGTCTTGCTTAAGACTCTCTTTTCCTTTCCAACTCCGAATCAGATTCCTTACCTTCTCTACACTTTTGAACATTCCGTTCTAAATAAACAAACCCTCTAATAAGTGACTCTTTCAACAAATGATTCTTTCTTATAAATACATGAACAAGAATGAGTTCGGACTCTTTTCAATTCCTTTCTTTTCGTCCTAAAGAAAAGAAGCATAACTTAGGACTGACAACCATAATCTACCCTGCAGAAATGGAAGCCCCGAAGCTGATTTTCTCCTTCACCAACGGACTGGACTTCGTCATGCTATAAGGATGAGACTTGCCCGACAATGGGGTCATCCGATTTGGACGAGGATTTGAAAACTACGAACGTCGAGGTCACCGATGTCTCCCTCTTTGCAGCGACGAACAAGGTATCCGAAGGCGAGGAGCCGCTGCTGAGTTCGACCTTAGGTCGACCCAGAGTTTCCTCCCACGAAAGGATCCCGAGCTAGGAGAATCTTGCCGTCCGCGGGAGGATCATTCTTACTACCCCCGCTGGTCTAGTTGTTTCGCACCTACCCCGACTTACGCCAAATCGAAGGGGAAAGAAATCCGAACTATGGTAAACACGTTGCAGTGGAGGGTACGGATCTTCATGTAAGACCTTCGTTTTCGAAATCGGGTCCGGTTCGAAGATTCCATCAACGACAAAGACCCGAAGAAGAAACGAAGTAGAAGGATCGCCGGAGAAGCCGGAAGTTGCTGAAATCGCTTTCTGGAGGAAATTCCGGAGCTGCCAGAATATACACCGCTACCGGAATATACACCGTTGCTCGACTACATACCACTTTTGGGAGGAAGCGGGTTCCATCCCCTCTCCGCCGCGAGAGGATGAGGAGAATGTTCGCAAGATTGCTTGCCACATTACCTCGGCCCGCATACTACAACGATAGCCGCAAGAAAAGAACTAGAACTACGCCGTTTGCTCGGCTGCGAACTTTGGTAGAAAAGTTAGCAAGGAAGGAAAAGCGCCCGTATCGGAAATTCTACGAAGGATAGGGCGGGTGCCGGTCGAATCCGTCTTGGGCCCCGAGTAGAGCCCGCCGTCATGACGAGAAAAGCCGAGCAAGAGAATGAAGGCTAGCCCGCTCGTCGTAGTCTCGGGATTACGGATTAGGGAGGATACCACCTTCCAGCATTTGGCCGACAGACCATCTGGTCCTAGACCTTCTGCTGCTAGAAGGATGGTGTGGCGTCCCACTACTGGGCAGTTGAGATTGAAACAACAGCCCGAAAAAGAAAGTCTCGCCAGGAGGCTGGAATCTGAAGAAAGCGCTACTGCGATAAAGGGGACTCGTGAAAAGGGGACCCGACAACTATCGCATGACAACCGCAAAGACACACAGAAAGCTCCGCTAGAAGATGTCATGGAAAAGTTGAGAACCGATATCCGACGGTTGGCAAAAGAAAGAGAAGAAAAGTTCGGAGATGAGATCGATTCATCGGAGTTCATGGACGACGAATATGCAGAAATCTATATGGTTGAGACACGAGCTTCATCGGCTTCGCAAGGTGCTCCTGCGGCCGCGAAGAGAGGAGCCGGGCGATGAGAAGACGGCTTCGGGAAAAGGACGACACGATCGCTCGAATGGCGAAGCGGATGGAAGAGATGGTCGTAGCTGCGGCCACTCTCCGGAGTCGAAGTACAACCACATAGAGAGACACCCCAGAGGTCATTCACATTGTAGACGGAGGAAAGGAGATTACATCCGTCAATGGGGATGGCCAGTGAAAAAGGATACAACACAAAGTATGATCCACGAAAAGGATATCAAGAACTTGGTAGAACGGCGGAGTGCGAGAAGCCTTAGCACAATCGAAGAACGAGACATCCATTCGGACGGGTAGACCTTACCGGAAGAATTCGACGCTGTCCAATACCGAAAGGCTTCGTACCACCTGCGTTCGAGACATTCGATGGAGCAGGAACCACCGACGGCATGTTGCACACTTTCATGCCGGTTGTTGCAATGCGGCGGGAGCGATGCGCTACTCTTCCGACATTTCGTCGGCGGTCTGTCGGGAATCGCCTTCGGCGGTATGCGGAATTACCCGATGGCTCGGTGAAGACATTCTCGGAGCTAGAGAGCCTCTTCATCGAGTGATTTGCCGGAGCTCGGCACCACATCACTATAGGTGATTTAGTGGTAGAGAAACAAAGGCCGAATGAAACTTTGGTGGATTACATACTTCGATGGAGAAACTTAAGCATGAAGTGTGAACCACAACTGCCAAGAACAACATGCGATCGGCATCTTGCTTAAAAGCATTCACGGCCCGATAGCACTTCTCCTCGAAGGATTCACTATTAAGACTTTTGAGAAGTTGTTAAGCAAGGCCGGAAGCTTGCAAGAAGAGGCGAAGCAATTAAGTTTTGCCGACAAGACGGACGAGCGAAGCCGGTGAAGACCTTCGAAAAGAAATCCGGGATCGTTGCGGCGGTTGACAAAGGCAAGCAGCCGATGCTGAAATACCACCGAACGGCGCGGCAACCACAACGGAATTACCAGCAACCCGGTCCGGCTATCGGTCGTCTCCGCGGTGTGAACAACCGTCCCGTCCGCAACGTACATTGAGGAGCTTCGAGCAGAGAATATCCGTTCAAAAATGAAGTAGTACCGAAGATGTTTCGTAGCCTAATGAAAACTCCAGATTTCCAGCTGCCAGAACCTAAAAGACCAGAGGAAGTCAACAAGAATGGTGATCCCAACTTTTGCCCCTACCATCGGATGCTTGGGCACAAGATAGAAGATTGTATTACCTTTAAAAGTTGGCTCGACGACGACCTTCGGAAAGGAAATATAACAATCCCGAAGGAGTACATGAAGGAACCCCGAAAGGAGGTTCCGTCGATGTTATCTCAGCCGATCCCGTCATTCCGATAGATCACTATGTAGCGACGATGGATGGACTACCGCTCGGACGAGGTCTTCGAAGAAGATTTTAGACGGCATCCGAACCGCTTCGGTGCGAGCTTCGATTCGAGTTCGAGACCTGTTAAACCGATCTTATCACTTGCGATATAAGAACCACCTCGACGAGAGACGATCGAAGAAAGAAGAAAATCGACGAAGAAGAGGGGACCGAGATTCCTAAGGCTAGACCTAGGGGCTGCTTATCTAGGATAGTTGTTTCGGTTCGGGGAGAAATCCCTCGAACCTCTGATTTTGTATGATTATCCGCTCACTTCGGTGGGATCATATAATGATAAGGGTGATGGCGTTGGCTACGTTTTGGCTGTTTCTAACGATTACGTAACTAGCGACAATCCGGACATCGACTTCGATGCCAACAACAATTCTCGAATCATACACGATCTCGACAATCAAAATAACGAAGAAGACATCCATCGAGGAGGCTACGAGAGTTCAACGAAGCAACGGATCTATGCGTGAGTTTCGAGGAGCTCCGGTTACGATAGAATTAGAGCCTTCGGATTTTAAAGATAATCCGGAAGAGCACGTCATTCCGATTCGGGAGAAGACACGGCAAGTTCAACACTAGTTTCGGAAGAAATTACGGAAGTCGACTTGAGAAGTGGAAAAGTTCTACCTCCGAGAATGGGTCCAAAAGACGAAGGAAAGCAGGTGGTTGTTCAAGAAGAACCAACCCGGCGGAAGAAATACCCATTCGAGAAGAAGCGAGACGCATGAGAACAAGGTGGACTACAACGTGCTAGCCCATCTTAGGAAACTACCGGCCAAGCGAGCATTTACGATGCTCTCATCTTATCAAAGGAGATGAGAGAAGCTCGATCGAGGCCTTACTTGATCCGGAAATTTGCTTAGCTCAAATGGCCGGAGATTCCTTAGACGAGGTTTGCTCGTTAAAGGAACAACGAGGCGTTACCTTCACGGACAATGACTTACTACTTGGGACGACGGATCACAACCGACCGTTGTACATTTCGGTTACTAATTGGGAAGTTTACGCTCTCCGAGTATTGGTGGATCCGGGAGCATCAATCAACATAATGAGTCTTCGAACACTAGCATACTTGGAAATTGATGCTCGTGAGCTCGAGGCCGACAAAATGTTATTAAGAGGATTCAACCAGAAAGGAGAAAGAGCCCTCGGGTCAATAACGCTACTGATGAAGACCGGCGACTTAGCAAAGACAACCGCGAAATTTCACATAATCGATTCAGAAACGTCGTTCAACGCTCTACTGGGCCGACCATGGATACATGAAAACAGGATGGTACCATCATCTCCGCACCGGTGCATCAAATACTACGATGGAGGGGAACGGTGCATCAAAGGCGACTTGCGACCATTCTCCGTACATGAGATTGGAATCCATGAAGATGCGGCTTATTATGCACCGCAAGAAGACGATCTTCTCCGGAGATACCGTAACAAATGAAGCAAAGAAAGTTTAGGATAACGAAGAACTTGAAGTTCTAGTCCAACGATCACTCACCACTCCCTTCGGCGAGATGGTGAAGGTTTCTCCACAACTCGCATCCGAGGTCGAGGCGGGGACGAGGTCGTGGTAGAGACACTAGGACGATTGGACAGAAGAAACCAGCCATCAATGTTGATTGGAATGATAGTTCCGAAGAAGAAAAGGAAATCAAGCAAGAAGCAGCAACAATAAGTCGGAAGAAGCCGCAATTTAAGATCTCTCTTGAAGATGAGAAGAACGAAGACTACAAATCAATGTACGAGAAGATTAACCACTACGTACATACTATGACCCTAACCCCGATCCATTCTAATAAGATCGAGGGTATGGTGGTCAAAGAGGTACATAGCGGCGGTGCAAAGCCGATCAAATTCTACCGTGGTGCTTCTTCCTCCAAAGCTGAAAATAATGTACAATTTGAAGATGTCACTTCATCGAAATTAATGGAATTACCTTTTGAGTGGTACTCTCCCTGTGTTCAAAATTTAATTCAACGTGGTTTCTTACCTCGACAATGGACAAAAGGCCAATCACAACATTTTGAAAAATTATGGAATAACTCCGGTTGTCCACTCGATTCAAAGCATGGACTCGGATTCGGCATAATAGGGTCGGTTGACGATGCGAATTTTGCTTGGTTGTCACTTGCAAGTCCAATGAAAGCTGCATGGAAACTACAGACGAACTCGAAGATTTGCAAATTGGAGACGCTCCACCAGAATTCGAAGAAGAAATTAAATCCACAATAGATGAGTTAACGGAAGTTAACTTAGGTACTAGTAAAGAGCCTAGACCTACCTTTGTTAGCTCCTTACTCAACAAAGAAGACTCCGAAGAAATAATCAAGTTATTAATGGAATTTAAAGATTGTTTTGCTTGGAGCTACGATGAAATGCCGGGATTAGCTCCGGAGGTCGCGGTCCATAAGCTAGGAGTGGATCCTGCACATCGTCCGGTCGGACGAGGTCCCGGAAGAATGCGTCTAGAAATCGAACAACAAGTCATAGCCGAAGTTAAAAAGCTAATAGATGCTAAATTTGTCCGTGAAGAACAATACCCGACTTGGTTAGCCAATGTGGTGCCAGTCAGAAAGAAGAATGGTTAGATTAGAATTTGTGTGGACTTCAGAGATTTAAACAAGGCATGTCCAAAGGATGAATTCCCTCTACCGATCCCAGAACTAATGATCGACATTGCTTCGACACATGAAATATTCTCATTCATGGATGGATCTTCAGGGTACAACCGGATAAAAATGGCTCCGAGAAGATGAAAAGCTTACGGCATTCGAACGCCGATCGGAGTATTTTGCTACACAGTAATGTCATTCGGACTGAAGAACACAGGAGCAACCTACCAAAGAGCAATGACAAGAATTTTTGATGATCTCATCCACAATCAAGTCGAATGCTACGTGGACGAAGTGGTCATCAAAAGCAAAGTAAAGGAAAACCACCTGTATGATTTGAGAATTGTTTTCGAACAATTAAGACAATTTAACCTTAAGATGAATCCCTTAAAATGCGCCTTCGGCGTCACCTCCGGGAAATTCTTAGGATTCGTTGTCCGACATCGTGGAATTGAAATCGACCCGGAAAAGATTAAAGCTATCTTAGAAATGCCGCCTCCCAAAACCTTAAAACAACTACGATCTTTTCAAGGAAAGCTGGCATATCTTCGACGCTTTATCTCAAACTTGTCGAGTAGGTGTCGGCCTTTCTAGGCACTAGTTAAGAAGGACGCCAAATTTATTTGGGAAGAAAAATGCCAGAAGGCCTTCGAGGACATTAAACGATATTTAATGACACCTCCTGTCTTAGCGACCCCGAGTCTCGGGTAGACCGGCGATACTTTACACCGCGGCTCTAGATGACTCTCTCGGAGCCACTGTTGGCCGAGTCGATGATGAGGGTAAAGAAAATGCTCTTTACTACTTAAGCCGTCGTTTACTTCCGACGGAAGTAAGGTATCCCGCAATTGAAAAGCATTGTTTGGCCACGATCATCGCCGCTCAAAAGCTCGGGCACTACATGCTTTCTCATAAGGTCAACCTGATCTCGAAGTTTAATCCATTGCGATACTTGATGACTCGTCCAACACTTTCCGGCGGACTTGCCGGATGGTCGATGATATTATTGCAATTCGATATAACTTTCGTGCCTCTGCGTGCCGTAAAGGGACAAGTCTTAGCGGACTTCCTCGCGGCGCTCCTTTGCGGCGGAATCTCCTCTCGATGATGATTTGCCGGATGAACAAATAATGAACCTAGAAGACCACGATGATCGACGTTGGGAATTATATTTCGACGGAGCATCTTCGGCACACAAAGACGAAGAATCGCAAGTGATAGTGCCCGGTAAGGCGGGAATCGGGCTAATCTTTATAACACCGGAGCGGGGGATGTTAAGATACTCCTACCACTTGACGAAGCCGTGTACAAACAACGAAGCGGAATACGAAGCCCTCATAACGGGACTGGAATTAGCTATTCGAATGGGGATAACGGATATCAACATCTACGGGGATTCACGGTTAATCATTCGGCGGATCGTCGGACAATACGGAATTTTTAAACCAAGACTCGAACAATACTTCCGGTATGCCATACGGTTGTTGGAACGGATTCCAAATGTGACGATCTACAAAATTCCCGGAAAAGAGAATGCTTTAGCGGATGCTTTAGCCCGTCTCGCAAAAGAATTTGCTGTTTGCAAGATGAATCGGTGGAAGTGTCGGTTCACGGATGTCGAGTCCTATCACGGCTCGACATAGACACAATACACAAATCGGAAAAGAGAAAGAAGCGGTTGCGAGCGGTGACGGAAAACACGGAAGATTGGCGACGGCCATTGATGAACTACACCGCAAATAGGAAAGCTACCGGACGATAGGTCGCTAGCCCATCGGATCGAAAAGAACTACGTCCTACGCATTAATAAACAACACATTATACGGAAGGTCTTTTGATCGAATGTGGCTAAGGTGCCTAAGCGGGTCCGAGGCCGTGAAATTGTTAAAGAGGTGCATTCGGGACTCCGTGGCGCTCACCGGTCGGGTCCGAAGATGAAAATGAAAATTAAAAGACTAGGGTACTACGGCCCTCGATGATGACCGATTGCATGAAAATCGCCGAGAGGCGTCACCAATGCCGAGTGCACGGAGTGGTTCTACACCAACCTCCAAATGTGCTTGCACCGACAATTGCGTCGTGGCCATTTGAATGTTGGGGCACGGATATAGTGGGTCCGATAGAACCACCATCTTCAAAAGGACATCGCTTCATTCTTGCGGCTACGGATTACTTTTCCGAGTGGGCGAAGCGGTTCCACTTAGAGAAGTGAAAGCACACCACGTGCTACGGTTTTCGAGAACCAAGTTGTCTACCGTTTCGGAGTGCCGCGCGGGATCATCTCGGATAATGGGTCGGCATTCGAAGCACGCAAATCAACAACTTTGTCGGGAGACACGGAATCGGCGGCGATACTCGACAATTTACTACCCGAGAGCGAACGGTCTCGGCGAGGCTTTTAATAAAACTCTCGTTCAAATCTTAAAGAAAACCTTGGACGATAATAAGAGAAATTGGCACGAGAAATTGTTAGAAGCCTTATGGGCTGCGGACAACCTTCGAACTCCTACTCGAAGCTACACCTTACGCTCTGGTGTATGGGTCCGAGGCAGTGTTACCTTTAGAGGTTCAGCTTCCTTCACTCAGAATTGTAGTTGCAAACAAGATCACGACAGAAGAAAACGCCAAATTACGACTAGAAGAATTAGAAAGCTTGGTAGGGAAAAGACTTGCGGCGCAACGAAATTTAGAACTATACCGAAGCTAAGATGGTTCGAAGCCCATGACAAAGCTGGTCGCCCGAGAACCTTCGAAGTTGGTGACTTAGTTCTCGTTCTCGAGAGACTATTCTTGCACACCACGAGATAGGAGGAAAATTTGAACCCACTTGGGAAGGACCGTTTGTGGTTGAAGCGGTATACTCGGGAGGTTCCTACCGGCTAGTGAATTGCCGGGGAGAACGACATATGCTTCCGATCAACGGACGATACTTGAAAAAGTATTACGCTACCTGATGTTTCGAAGGAATGAATTCTTCATCCCTAAGAAACACGGGCGAAGTAATTACTTATGATTGGGTCCGAACCCAAAAAATAATAAAATGTGCTAAGATAAATAAAATCATGATAATAAAGTTTTCCTTGTTTTCCTTTCCAAATCAAAATCTCTTCCACGATCTTATCCTACTTCATTCTGTTAAATTTTAAAATATAGGAGAAATAAAAGAAAATGTCTTTAATAAACATTTTCTTAATGTTCTTGTTCTTAGTACGGCCCACGATCCTTTTCCTTGTCTTTTCGCGGGGAAATGTCGAACGGGCGGTTGGTCTTGAACTTTAAGAATGGCGTAAGCCTTGCACTCGATGAAAAGAGGGTGAAAGATGGAGCGATAATCGAGATTGACTCGGACTTCGCACCGGCGAGCCTACGATACGAGGAAAGTAGGCGGGTCCCGGTTAACGAGAAGAACTACCGGGCGGACGGTGATGAAAGTGGGTGGCCCGAGCCACCGATCCAACAACAAGAAAAGAAAAGCAAACACCGAAGAAGATAAGAAAATGAAGTCCGTAGTCGCTACGGCGGAGGGCGGGCTTGTCGGCGCCGCGCCGCGGAGATTCGAAGTGCGGAGAGCTACTCTCACGACCACGTAACGAAGAAATAAGAATCGCCGTATCCGTAAGATGTTAACAAAACTAGGCTGCGGACCGGCGTGACGAGACAATTGCTAATGCCGGCACACACATTTCAAGGACACCGGTTCACCGGGAACACGAAGAAAGGAGGCCGGCTCCTAGGATAACGGAAAGAACCGGGGAAATCTCCGGATGATCGGAAGAAAGAAGGCTACCACGCCACCGGATAGAACCACCAATAATGCATGACCTTGTTGCGAAGCAACCCCGGGAATGTCACGACGAGCATCATCACGAGGAGCCGAGGTATGCGGGGGAACGTGAAGGGATTGAACCATATATCCCACAATATGTCACAAGGCCTCACCATCTGCAGATCATTCCGGAATACGAGCTGGAGAGAATGCAGAATGTTGAAAAGAAAACTTTTGAATACTTCGAGAGAATTAAAGGTAGAAGAATCAACATACTAGAGGGTCTCGAGCTACATACCAACGTATTCTCAGAGTATGAACAACAGCAAATCGTGGATTGTATCCGGGATATGAAAAGAATGGGCCGAGCAGGCCGCCTGAGGGAAAACACCTACTCAGAACCCGGAGATGGATGCCGGGGAAAGGAAGAATCACGATACAATGCGGATGCTTGCTACAACTTTCTTGAAGACGAAGGGAAACCCACCGGGGATACTCCGTCATGGGCGAGTAGATCCGATGCCATTAGTCATCGGGAGAATGGTAAAAAGATTGATAACATGGAGGGTACTGCCGGCAGTTGCATACCCAATAGTTGCATTATCAACATCTACAAACGAGGTGATCGCATACCCCCACATATAGATCACCACGACTTCGTCGGACCTCTACGCACGATCTCTTTCTTGAACGAGTGTGACATCATGTTCGGATCGACCTCCGGATAGCGAGGCCCGGGTGAGTTCCGAGGGCCGGTAAAGATACCTTTACCGGTGGGTTCCGTCATGATGCGAAGGGCAACGGAGCGAGATATCGCTAAGCATTGCATACCGGGAGTGCCGGTGGAACGGATCTCGGTTACTTTCGGGAGAATGGACGACGACAAGATACCTTACCATTTCTAACCGGACCCGAAGCTAGAGAACCTCCGGCCTTACGAGCTGTGAGTTACATGGGAAATATCACACCTCCAACGTACATCCGGCCGGCATCCTTGCCGAGGATGGCTTGGAAGGTGATGTTATTAACCGTGTACCTCACAATTCAGACATGGATTTTTTGACAAATGCTTCTTTTGATGGACCAACAAAGATCATACACGATCCGTTTTGAGTCTACATGGATTGTATGAAATGTATTCCAGATCGAGTTGTATGATGTAATTTCAACATGATTGGAATGAAAGTGACCATGTCACGTTTTTGGCCTTCACCTCTTTTGTGCAAATTGATTGGGAAACGCCATTAAAGTTAAATGAACTTCGAACAAAGAACAGAAAAGAAATAAAGAAAGAAGAATAAAAGAAAACTTTCCTAAAAAAAAAAAAATCTTAAAAAATGACAAACACCAAATTCACATGAACATTAAATAAACGATAAAATAAGATTTGAACCATTAAAAGATAAATGAAATCAACACAAATCTCAAATTCCATCCTTCCAAATTTCAAATCAAATCTTAAATCAAATTTCAATCGAGTTCAAACTCATCCTTCCAAATTCCCAAATTCAATCTTTCCAGATTCCAAATCCGGTCTCAATCAAATTCAAATTCAATTTCTTCCGGATCTCGAATCAAATATAAATCAAATCCAAACTTTTGGGTCGAGGATTTTACATCCAAGTACCTTTGCTTTAGGATTCTTTTCTATTGCACTTGAAGTACATCAAAATTCAAACTTTTGGGTCGAGGATTTTACATCCAAGACCTGCCTTGCTTTAGGATTCTTTTCTATTGCCTTGAAATACATCAAATTCAAACTTTTGGGTCGAGGATTTTACATCCAAGTACGCACTGCTTTAGGATTTCTTTCCTATTGCACTGAAATACATCAAATTCAAACTTTTGGGTCGAGGATTTTACATCCAAGACTGCACTGCTTTAGGATTCTTTCCTATTGCACTGAAGTACATCAAATTCAACCTTTTTGCGTCGAGGATTTTATATCCAAGACTGCACTGCTTTAGGATTCGTTTCCTATTGCACTGAAATACATCAAATTCAAAACTTTTGGGTCGAGGATTTTACATCCAAGACTGCCTTGCTTTAGGATTCTTTTCCTATTACCTTGAAATACATCAAAATCAAACTCTTGAGGTTAAGGATTTTACATCCAACACGGCATTACTCGAGATCTCTTCTCATTGCAACGATTCAATCTAATCAATTCAATTTTCTTTCGAGGTTGAAGATGTTACATCTAAAACCTCAGAATTCCAATTTTCATTTCAAATCAAATCCCTCAAATTAATTTTGACACAAACTTCAATCTAAATTTAAACTCCAAATTGAAATCTAAACTCTCACATCAAAACTTAAATTGAAACAAAATAAAATCTAAATCGAAATTCCCCCAGGTCATGTGATTTGGGATTCACCTCCTTTTCCTTTCCCCAGCGAGAGTTTTGGAATCTCCGGTTTCAGAGATATACTTGCTACTCCCCAGCGGAAACTCTTCTACTTCGTCCTAAGTTCATCACTTGGACATCTGTGTTGGTTTTGTTGATTGCTTCGGTCAACGCCAATACGCGTGGTGTGCTCCGTCAGCTCACCACACCTATTGGGGGTCCATTTGTTGACCTCATTTTTGATGAGGTCTTCTCTTCTTCTCTTTAGTACTTAGGATCTAGCCTTAGGCTTTTCCTTTGACTATCTTAGAGGACTAGAATTGGGACTCACCTTTTAGAAATTCAAACCACTTCTTAACTCCTGCAAACTCCACAAACTTGATTGTAGACCCCTAATCACCTAGAGGGTTGAAATCGAATGTGGAAGTTTAAAGGATGAGTTCCTATAGGACTCTTTGGCCTTAGGACCGCCTACAGGTGGCACGGTGCAGTGAAGGGGCTAGCTTACACACACACTACACTCACACACTACACCTATACACTACACTTTCACACACCCATACTTATCTTGACCTCCTGACTCATGTGGGTGATTCACATGGATGGTCCTTAAACCCTAAGCCCTTGGCTAAGAGGGTTAGGAACAACATAGTGAATGCCTCAAATGAGTCCCTTCATGGCTCATGTGGGCTTGATTTGGCTTCATGGCTCAACCAAAATGATTTAACTCCACTCAAATTCACCCAATCTTCAATTTCCCAATTTTCGATTTTTGACCCCGGGACCTTACACCGCTTAGCTACTCAAAACCATCGAAATTACCCGAATTTCTCAAAAATTTCCAAATTACCCAAAATTCACCAAAATCATTCCCAAACATTTCTACATCACTTAAATTGATCATCCATACCCAAAAATACCAAAAATTCCAAGAAAACCTCCCAATACCCTCCAAATACCCAAAATACCCCTCTTGACCAAAAAATCCAAAAATTCAGAAAATTCCCAGAAAATTCCAGAAAATCCCAAATATTCCTAATTTTATTTTGTCCAACTACACCATGGGCCAATTTTGTCAATTTACCCTACTTTTGTCAAAACCCCCAATTTGACCCATTTTAACCACTAAGTGAACCCGATGTCAAACCAAACCTACCCAATTGACCCCAATTTTTGTCCAATTCAATTCTAAACTTCAATTCAATATCCCCAATACCAATCTAGACCAAATCCAAGTCCAATTTGATTGACATTTGGATCCAATCTCACTTTTGGCCTTAAAGCCCGATTTGGACCCATGACCCAAGCCTAACCCAAACTCACCCGACTCAATTCCAATTAACCCCAAATCTTTTCTAAATCTTCCTTAACATTCCCACAAACAAAATACTAACATGATTTGCCCAAAATTTAGACCCAAACCCCACTCAAATTCAACCCAAGGCTAAAGGACCCATTTTTGACCTAAACCCGAACCTAACCAGAATGAGCACAAACCCCAAAATCAAAGCCCAACCAAAGCCAAAACCTCTTTGAAACACCCCCATAAACATTTCTCAACATTGATTTTACATCAATTTCAACTCTAGCCCAACATTAGCCCAACTTGGCCCACATGGACCTACATAGGCCCACTTACCAAATAAACCCAAATTCAAACCAATTCAACTCCAAATCACATCAAATTGATTCCAAGCCCTTCATAGGACATCCCTAAACCAATTATGACATTTATTTGACAAATTTCTTCACAAAATTTTTATCCAAATGCCCATCCTAAAATCAAAAGCCCATTTCCCTTAAACTTTCCTAAAAGCCCACTTCACCGCATTCAAAAGCCCAAATCTACCCTAAAGCCCACATGACATCTCCATTTGTCATCCACTTAATTAAATCCATTACCTAAGTCCTAAATTCACCATCAAATTATTCCAAATCAAGTTTCATACAAATTTCCATCAAAACATCCAAAATTCTTAAAACCCATTTTCATGAAATTGACCAAACCATTTCCCAAGCCAAATGGAGCCAAGGATGAGCCATTCACAAGCCATATGAAGCCATGAAAGTTTGGCATGTGACCATGCCATTAATGGCAAAAGGAGGAGGTCCTTTAACCATCTCCTAAAAGTCATTAGCCTTAAGCATGTCTCCCCTTAACCAAGATTTAATCCAAATATTCTTGGATAAGGACATCACCACCTCTTGACCGGCTAGCCTAGCCGATCTTCTCGGCCCGAAGACCGGCCATGGGGAGGTGAACCCGACCCAAACTAATGGGTTGACCAATTTGAAGCCAAAATGGCCTCTCCCCTATTCCATTTTAATCCAAACACTTTACACATGTCCAAGCCCGATTGACTTCACCATTGCCAAGCCACGACCTCCACAGTCGAGATGGTGACCCATGCCTGCCGGCCAGCCGCTGGATCGCCGGAAAACACCACACCCGAGAGCATCATGTGAGCCGAAGCTTGGAATTCTCACTGCTGAGTTGCCCCATGCCCGATGGCCACCATGGCTGTTCTTCTCCTCACCGGAGCAGCTGACCCCATGCCTCGACTCCCTGCGGGAGGCCCTCCACCCTCTCTGATTCAAACTCCACCCCTCTCGGCCATGATGAGAGCGAGCACAAACCTTGCCGAAACTGCGCAAAATTGTTCCAAACCCTTCTCCACCCTTAGAGCGGTTGATCCCCGGTGTCGATTTGCCCCAATCCCCATCGACAAAATCCGATTTCCCAGCTGAAATTCCACCCAAAACGAGGACACTTCTCCACGGTGAGCCAATTCCCAAATTGATTGGTTCTACACCTTCACCGGACCAAGGAAGGTGTCCACCGGCAAAAGCCCCATCTCCGGGCCACCCGGTTGCTCCGGCCTCCAAGCTTTGTGATCGGGCTTGGTCGAAATCACATCCGGACAATTCACGAGACCGGGAGACTTCATGCGGAGCTTGCTGGGATCCTATCGAAGGTGCAACAACTCTCAGATTGAAGCCACACTTCTCTGAGCAAAGGTATGAGCTAATTCTTCATCCCGAGCTTCTGGAGATTCTCCATTTCAAATGCCTTAGTTTCAATGCATGATAGCCGTATAGATATGTTCGTCTCTTCGAGACGAATCCATAGAGCATAAGAACATAAAAATCCATTGAGTATCGAGTGAGATCTTAGGGATTTAGTGTGGACGGCTCTCGGGTGAGGACGCTCGGGGACGATGAACGGATGTCGTCCATTCGATACACGCGCGGACGAACGGCTCGGATGGCGTCGGACCGGGAGACGGTACGAGAACCGCGGGGCCGGGCTGGCGACTCGAGGTGGCGGCATCGAATGGGAGCGCGACGCGTGTGCATTCGGAGCTGCCGAGGTTGACGCGGCGCCGCGTGGATAAATAGAAAATTAGGGTATTTTTCAATTTATTTAATTCCCTAAACTTCAAAAATTCATATCTCTGTGTAGAAAAATCAGAAAAATAAAATAAAAATACCTTCTTGCTCGGTGAACGAGAGGAGAATAATGTGGAAAAGAAATCATTTAATTTCATCAAGTATTTTATTTTTTATAATTTATTTACTCTCTGCATTATTTTAATTCTCCATGCATGTATACAATTCACCATGGCATGAGACCATAGGGCTTTTGAAGCCTCGAATTTGGGAACATTCACTGAATTTTCCAAAGTCGAGGCCATCCTATGAAAAGTTATTGATTTTTCAAATTCGAGTTACTTGTTTTGAGTATTTTAATTCCAATAAATAGCATGTTGTGAAATAAATTCTAAGAAAATTTCGTGATGTTCCTTATGACCAGAGAACCTTAGGAAAAATAGGTTTTGACTTAGTTCATTTAAAACAACCCTAATTGGCTTAAACACCCAAAATAGGTCTTTATTTAATTAGAGTTAACCAGGCATCAAATTGATTTGAAATCAATTCTCCACTGAGCTTTAGGATCAAAGGAATCCACCATAAAATTTTGAGGTCAATTGGACTTGGTTAGCCCCACTAATTGGGTTGATTAAGCCACTTAGCCATTTTAAACTTTAAAAATTCATAACTTTTAAAATACCTTTCAAAAATTCACTAAATTGGTTTTGGAGCCTCTCTGATATCAGGGGAACCTAAGAAAATTAAAATTTCAATTTTCTAAAAAAGTTGATTTTTAATAATATTTTAATATTTTTAATAATTAAAAAATAATAAAAATCACAAAAATAATAAAATTCACCAAAATGTCACATTTTGAATTTTAATCACATAGGAACAAATCCCACATTTTTCTTAGGTCTATTTAGTGAGATATTAAATTTTAAAGCTTTAAGGTAATTTTAAAATTAAAAAAATATATTTTCTATCTTTTTCACTAAAATAATTATAATAAATTATAGAGAAATCAGAAAATTGCAAAATTTGCTTCTCTGATTTCCTTGATATCAGAGAGATTTTTGAAAATTATAAAATCCATTTTTCAACATTTATTTTATTTTTAAATTAATTAACACTCCAAAACTTAAAATAATTATAATAAAAATAATATAATTCAAAAAATCACCAAAATTGGTTCAAGTGGTCCTCTGGTCATTAGGAATGTCCCCTAATTTTCTTAAGGACAGAAACTTTCCCTTGGTCATGTTATCAAATTTTCCTTGGAAATCTCTATTTTCTACCAAAAATAATTATATAAATAAATTAAATACAGAAAAATCACATTTTCTCCTCTCATGTCTTTATTGGCATATGAGTGAAGTCACATAAAAATTTCAAGTTTATTGGAGTTCAATTTAGTCAGTTATGAAATCATTAAGCTTAAAGGGTAAAGTGATAATTAAATTTTTAACCCTTAATTAAAATTTTAGGTTTAATAAAAAATTAACAAGTAAAATATTTGATCCTAATCTGATTTGGATGATTGAAATTCAAATAATTAAAGGGTAGAAACCCATTAAACAATTTTAAAATGATTAAACTTTAATTAAATGATGGATTAAATTTGGAATAATAATAAAATTGGAATTATTAAAATAGGGATATTATTAGGAAGAGATTTATTCTTTAATTTAAAAATCCCTAAATTAATTATCTCATTAATATTCAATTCTTAATTAAAATGATAACTCAAATTTAAAATATTAAAAGACTTAATCATTAAACTAAAATTAAATTATTAAACTCTTTTAAAAAAAATTCAATTAAAATTAAAAAAATTAAATTAAATTAAAATTAAATTAAATTAAATAAATTAAATTAAATTAAATAATTAAATTAAATTAAATCAAATTAAATTAAATTAAACAATTAAATTAAACTAAACTAAATTAAATTAATTAAATTCAATTGAATAATTAAATTAAAGTAAATTAAATAAATTAAATTAAATTGAATAATTAAATTAAACTAAATTAAATTAAATTAATTAAATTAAATTGAATAATTAAATTAAACTAAATTAAATTAAATAAATTAAATTAAATTGAATAATTAAATTAAATTAAATTAAATTAAATTAAATCAAATCAAATTAAATTAAAATTAAATCAAATCAAATTAAATTAATTTAACATCAAATCAAACTCAATTGAATTAAATTAAAATTAAAACTCAATTAAATTAAATTAAATTAAATTAAATATAACATCACCTAAAATAGAAAGAAATTAAATATAAAGCAACTCGAACAACTATTCCAAATTTAAACTCTTTAACTTAAACCAAATCATTTGAATACCAATTTACCTTGAAAGTTTTAGTTATCATAACTCCTAAACGAACATTAAATGAAATGTTACTTCACTTATAGGATATTCAAATGTCCTAGTTCACTGAGCAAGATAATAACAAAGCTTGAATTCTCGGACGATTAATTCATTTGTATAATTAAACCCATTTGGACTTAAAACAATCCTAGAAAATATTGAAAAGATGTTTAAGATTTGTCTTAAGCACTTCCTCAATATGATAGGACATTTATAAGAACAATTGGACTTAATTGTTCTTTGATGAAGAAAATTGTCTTCAAACCAAAACACAAAGAACCTAGACGTCATAGGAGATGACTAGCTATAGGATTAGGAATTTGGTAGAAAACCATAACCCTTCCCTTAGCTTTACCTAGGAACTTGCTTAAATATTCTAATTGTGTTTTAAGTGTAGCTTGGGATGACGGGAAGACCCTCCAGGTACGCTTTTATTTTATTGCAATTTACTTTCTTGCAATTTACATTATTGCGATTTACTTTATTGCAAATGCACTTTACTTTTCTTGCATGATAAATAACTGTTGCATGAAAACCCACACCTTTAGGATAGACCCTAAAACTGAAACCAAAACTAAGTTAAAAGTCATTGCAAGATAAAATTCACCGCCACAACATTTCAAAATATAAAACAACTCAAAATTTAATCACAAACAGAACACAAAACTACAATTACAACTAAATTAAAACGTCCTGTTGGATGATCGGGAATACCTCGGATGATGTAACCTACGTGTTGCTAACGGGATTTCCCACGGTCTAAATGAAAGTGTGGAACTCATTCGGTTGAGTTTAGCAAATTCATACGGACTAAGTGAATCCGATAAAAATAATGATGCGGAAGGATGGAACCGTGGGATCTTAACCGGTGTCGTTATAATCAACTTTAAGATTTGTTTTAATTAAAACACAAAAAACACTTGGAAATTAAGATTTTCTCTAAACCAAAACACTTTTCTCATCCCACGATTTATGACTTCTAAAACTAAACCTCCGCAACAACAAGGAGCTCGGAGCATGGTGGGCGGCACGGCCATCGTCGTCAACGAAACTTGAACCTACTTCAGACAAAACTTTCCTAGAATTAAATAACCAAGCCATAGGACTTCGAGGTAGTTTGCCTAGTGCAACATAAATCCTCAACTCCTAGTTAGGCATTTGCATTGCAAATTAAGCCCTAACCGGACTTAGGATTCCGAGGTAGTCGTCTGATACGATATAAACCCTCACATCTTCAAGGCTATTTGTATGATTCTATCATATAAATATAAGTCCTAATTAATTAAAATTGACAAAATCAAAACATTTAAATAAACATTAGGATTTTCCTAAATTTAAGCCAAACAATAGGATAGTCGGGAAATTACCGAAGTTCACTTCGAATCTGTGATTTCTCCTACCTTTCTTCCTTTGGATTCATAAAACAAAATGTTCCAAGTTTGATCCATTCCCTATTGAAATTCCAAAATTCAATCCCTTGAAGACTTAAACTTTGAAATCCTTGAGAGCAGAATTATTGATTATTATCGAGAGTTTTCTTAGGTGATTCCCGTCACTTAAGATGTAATTAACTATAGGGGCTTGCCCTTATAGGGAATTTTGAAGAACCCAGGTAATATAAACCCTGTTTAATGTTTTTATATTAAGCAGGGGAATTTTGTCGGCTTATAAAATTGGTTCGCAGACCAAACGGATGTCACAAATCTCCTAGTTTATTTAATCGAGCCCCACAGTCGAGCGATGTGTCTATCCTTAGGGATAGATACACGGTTTGTGGTGCGGTGCTCGTTTATATAAACTATTTGGGATGTGAGATCGGTTTAGTCTCATATCTTAAAACCTTCAAATTTGAAATTATTTTCAAAATCAAATACTACTTTTCAAATTATTTATTTTAATTAAATTAAAAATTCACCGACAGATTTCTGTTAGGCGACCCCTCTTCAAAATAAAACACAACCTAAAAATATGCCGACAGGGGGGCAAATCAGTTCGTTAAAGAATTTAACCGCTTTGATTAAAGTTGAATTGATGATTTAGGATGATTTAATTTAGTTTCAAAATTCAAGTTGATTTTCTCTTAAGTGTTTTAAATTGTTTGATTTGAAAGAGGTGTTTAGATTATTTAATTAAACTTTTAATGATTTAAATTTAATTTGACTTAATTGTAGCACTTTAGGTCAATTTTAATTGGTTTGATTTTTTATGTTTTAAATTATAAATTGTCTTAAGGTTGATTTTCTTTAATATTTCAAATTTGTTTTAGATTTGTTTTTTAAGTAATTTCAAATTAATTTTAATGTCTTAAATTTATTTCAATTTGATTATCAAATCACTTAATGTTTTGAGCTTTTAATTTAATTAAGGTTTATTTTCCTTTTAATTATTTAATTATTAAATTCAATTATCATTTTTGAGTTTGATTATGAGTTGAATATTATTAAAGTGATTCATTTAGGGATTTTAAATTAAAGAATTAATATCTTCTTAAATCATATCCCTAATCTTAATAATCCAAATTTTAACTTATTCTTCCAAAATTCAAATTGTTTAATTAATTAAAATTTACTTTAAATATTTTCAAGATGATTAATGGGTTTCTACCTCTTAATTCCCTACGTTTTAATCATTTTATGAAAATTTTAAAATCAGATATTTTACCCTCACCTTGATTAAACCTAAATATTAATTAGGGTTAAAATTCTTTAATTACCTTTATGTCATTTAGGCCTATTTATTTCATAACTCATCAAATTAAGCTCAAATGAACTTGAAATTTTTATGTCACTTCACTCACATGTGAATTAAGACATTAGAGAAGAAAATGTGATGTTTCTGAATTTAATTTATTTTATATATTTATTTTTATGAAAGATATGGGTTTTCAATAAAAATTCAACAACATGACCAAGGTAAGGTTTCTATCCTTAGAAAAATTTTGGGATGTTCCTAATGACTAGAGGACCATTTGGACCAATTTTGGTGATTTTTTAATTATATTTTATTTATTATAATTATATTGAATTTTGGAGTGTTAATTAATTATAAAATAAATTTAAGATTGAAAAATAAATTTTAAATTTTTCTTAAGTCCCTCTGACCTCAAGGAGTTTAGAGAAGCAAAATTTATATTTTTTTGATTTTTCTTTGATTTATTAGAATTAATTTGGTGAAAAGGTTGGAAAATCCATTTTTTAATATTAAAAATTGTCTTAAGCCTTTAAAATTCAATTTTTTAACCTATAGACTTGGGAAAAAACTTTGGTTTGTTCATAAGTGATTAGGAGGTAAAATGTGACATTTTTATGATTTTTTATTATTTTTTAATTATTAAAATATTAAAAGAATGGTGAAAAATGAAAATTTTTAAAAAATTCAAATTGTAATTTTTTTAGACTCCTCTGATATCAGAAAAGTCCCAAAACCAATTTTGTGAATTTTTGAAATGTCTTTTGGGAGTTGTGAATTTTTAAAGTTTAATTTTGGTTATGTAACTTAATTAATCCATTTAGTAGGTTAAATAATTTCCAATTAATTTCAAATTTTTATGTGAAACTCCTCTGACCCTAAAGATCAGTGGAGAATTATTTTCAAGTAATTTTGGTGTGTGATTAATCCTAATTAATTAAAATTCATTCTTGGGTGTTTAGGCCAATTAGGGTTATTCTTGAGAAATCAAACCAAAGCAAAATTTTTCTATGGTCCTCTGGTCATAAGATACCTCCCTAAATTTTTCTATAATTTTCTAAGTAATATGCTAATTATTGAAATTAAAATGCCAAAAGAGACACTTAAACTTGAAAAATCAATTACTTGCGATAGAGATGGCCTTTGACCTTGGAAAATTCAGGGAATGTTCCCAAGAACAGAGGTTACAAAAGTCCTATGGTCTCATGCTATGGTGAATTGTATAAATGCATGGAGAATTAAAATATTGATATCTGTAAATAATTAATTAAAAATAAAATGCTCATCAAATTAACTTAATTCCTTTTCGACATTGTTCTCCTCTGTTCACTAAGCAAGAGGGTATTTTTATTTTATTTTTGTGATTTTTATACACAAAGATATGGATTTTTAAAATTCGGGTATTTAAATAAATAGAAAAAAATCCTATTTATCTACTTAACCCAGTCAGTGTCGCGTTAACCTCGGCAGCTCGGAAAGGCCATGCGGCGCACTTCTATTTGACGATGCCACCTGAGTCAGTAGCCACACGTCCCGCGGTCTCATTCTGTCAGTTCGTCCGATGCAATCTTGACCGTCCATCTGATACACGCGCGATTTAACGGCTACTGGTCATTGTCTCTGACTGGTGTGTCCCGAGAACTGTTCACACTAAAACCCTAAGATCTCGAGCTATAGTTAACCAAATCGCAAGTGATTTTCTCCTACATGTTTGTCTAGCCTAGAGCTACACATCCATATGGCTAACATGCATTGAAATCGACTCAAACAAAATGGAGAATCGAAAGAAGCTCTC
>JAKZJZ010001126.1:0-31222 GCA_022702705.1 Papilionanthe hookeriana x Papilionanthe teres | reverse complement strand
CACTGTAGATTAATTACTCTAAGTGTAGAGAGTGGTCTGGGACAATTTTGGCAGAGTTTCAGTAAGTTTGTTTCAGCACCTCTTCCATGGCCGAGAGAGGTGGTGTTTAAATAGAGCTAGCTGGAGGCTCTCCCAGGTGGAGTTAGGGGTTGGAATCAGCTGCTCTGGTGAGGAGATGAATAGCCATGGTGGCCATTGGGCATGGGGCAACTCAGCAGGTGAGAATTCCAAGCTTGGGCTCACATGATGCTCTCGGGTGTGGTGTTTTCCGGCTGCCCAGGTGGCTGGCCGGTAGGCATGGGTCACCCCCAGGGTCAGGAGGTCCAGGGCTGGGGTTTAGTGTAGGGAATTGGCAATGGCCATGTGTAAAGTGGTTGAATTAAAATGGAATGGGGTAAGGGTGTATTTTGGCTAAGTTTGGTCAAATGCATGGATTGGGCTAGGTGCACCTCCCCATGGCTAGTTTGGGCTGAAGAGAAAGTGGTTTAGGTCAGCTTAATTAGTGAGGAAAGGTCACCATCCAAGTACAATTAAGTTTAAGCAAGGTTTAGTGGAATCATGGAAGTGGCTAATCCCCTTAAGGGAATATGGAAAGAGCCTCATCCTCTTGCCATCTTGGGTATGGTGAGGTGTCCAAGGCTTTCATGGCTCCCATGTGGCTCATGCATGTCTTCATGGCTCCATTTGGCTTGGGAAAAGTTAAGTCAACTTTCATGAGGAAGGATTTTGAGATTTTTGGCATTTTGGTGAGAGTTGTCATGAGGTTTGATTTGGAATGGTTTGATGATGAATTTGAAAGTTAGGGAAGGTTTTAATTGGAATGGATGATGAAGTGTAATGTAATGTGGGCATTAGAGTCAAATTTGGGCCTTTGAAATTATTTTAGGATTGGGCTTTTTTAGGAAGGCTTAAGGAAGTGGGCCTTAGGTTTTAAAATAAATTTATGGATGGGAATTTTGTAAAAGGTTGGGCCAAATAATTGTTGGGTTTGGTTTAGGGATGTGTCATGAGTGATTTGAAATAAACTTGAGGTGATTTGGAATTGGATTGGGTCTAATTTGGGTCTCTTTGGTAATAGAGTCCAAATGGGTCAAAATGAGCTACCTTGGGCTAACGTTGGGCTAATGTTGAAATTGATGTAAAATTAATGTTGGGAAATGTTTATGGGGGTGTTAAAAATAGGTTTCAACTTTGGTTGGGTTTCGATTTTGGGATTTGGGCCCATTTGGGTTAGGTTTGGGTGTAGGCCCATTTAAGGAATTTTGGGTTTGGGTTGAAATTGAGTAAGGTTTGGGTCCAAATTTCAGGCAAATCATGTTAGTGTTTTGTTTGTGGGGATGCTAGGAAGGTTTTAGAAAAGATTTGGGTCAAATTGGGACTGAATTGGGTTGGTTTGAGTTAGGTTTAGGTCATGGGTCAAAATTGGGCCTTAAGCTTTTAAAATGAAATTAGATTCAAATGCCAATCAAATTGGGCTTGAATTTGGTCTAGATTGATATTGGGGATATTGAATTGAAGTTTAGAATTGAATTGGACCAAAATTGAGACCAATTGAGGTGACTTGGTTTGACATTGGGTTCATTTGGGTTTAAAATGGGCTAAATTGGGGGTTTTGGTATAAGTGGGTTAAATTGACAAAATTGGCACATGGTGTAGTTGGACAAAATGAAATTGGGAATATTTGGGATTTTCTGGATCTTTCTGGGAATTTTCTGAATTTTTGGATTTTTTTGGGTCAAGTGGGGCATTTTGGTAATTTGGAGGGTATTGGGGGTATTTTTAGAAATTTTGGTATTTTTGGCTGGAGATGGTCAATTTGAGTGGGGGGAAAATGATTAGGATTGAGTCTGAGGAATTTTGGGCAATTTAGGTGATTTTGCAAATTTTAGGTAATTCTAAAGGCATTTGGTAGGTTTGATGGGTGTAGGGGTCCCGGGGGTCAAAAATTGAATTTTTGAAAAAAATGAAGATTGATAAAATTTGAGTAGAGTGGAATCACTTTGGTTGAGCCATGAAGTCGTATTAAGCCTATATGAGCCATGAGAGGACTCATTGGAGACATTCACTATGTTGTTCCTAACCCTCTTAACCAGGGGCTTAGGGGTTAAGGTCCATCCATATGAATTACCTACATGAGTCAGGGAGTCAAGTTGGGTATGGGTGTGGTTTTAGGATTTGGATTGTGTGTGTGAGAGTGTAGAGTATGAGTGTAGTGAGTGTGTAAGTCAACCCTCACTGGACCGGGCCACCTAGGGGTAGTCCTAAGGCCAAAGAGTCCTATAGGGAACTCATCCTTTAAACCTTCACATTTGATTTCAACCCTCTAGGTGATTAGTGGTCTACAATCAAGCTTGTGGGGTTTCCAGGGAGTCAAGAGGTTGTTGACCTCATTTTTGATGAGGTCTTCCTTTCTTCTTTTTAGTGCTTAGGATCTAGCCTTAGGCTTTTCCTTTGACTATCTTAGAGGACTAGAATTGGGACTCGCCTTTTAGAAATTCAAACCACTTCTAAACTCCCTGCAAACTCCACAAGCTTGACTATAGACCCCTAATCACCTAGAGGGTTGAAATCAAATATGGAAGTTTAAAGGATGAGTTCCTATAGGACTCTTTGGCCTTAGGATCGCTCTGCGGTCGGTCTCAGTGAATGAGCCGACATACATTACACTTACACACTACATTTCCACACACTTCCTAAAACCACACCCATACCCAACTTGACCTCCCGACTCATGTAGGTGATTCACATGGATGGTCCTTAACCCCTAAGCCCTTAAGCTAAGAGGGTTAGGAACAACATAGATGAATGCCTCAAATGAGTCCTTTCATGGCTCATATGGGCTTGAAATGGCTTCATGGCTCAACCAAAATGATTTCACCCCACTCAAATTCACCCAATCTTCAATTTCCCAAATTTTCAATTTTTGACCCCCGGGACCCTACACCTACTAAACCTACCCAAAACCTCGAAATTACCCAAATTTTGGCAAAATTTCCAAATTACCTAAAATTTTCCAAAATCAATCCCAAACACCTCCACATCACTCAAATTGATCATCCATACCCAAAAATACCAAAAATTCCAAGAAAACCTCCCAATACCCTCCAAATACCCCAAAATACCCTTCTTGGCCTAAAAATCCAAAAATTCAGAAAATTCCCAAAAAATTCCAGAAAATCCCAAATATTCCCAATTTCATTTTGTCCAACTACACCATGGGCCAATTTTGTCAATTTACCCTACTTTTGTCAAAACCCCCAAATTGACCCATTTTAACCCAAAGTGGACCCAATGTCAAACCAAACCTACCCAATTGACCCCAATTTTGGTCCAATTCAATTCTAAACTTCAATTCAACATTCCCAATACCAATTTAGACCAAATCCAAGTCCAATTTGATTGACATTTGGATCCAATTTCACTTTGGGCCTTAAAGCCCAAATTTGGACCCATGACCCAAACTTAGCCCAAACTAACCCAATTCAACTCCAATTAACCCCAAATCTTTTCTAAACCTTCCTTAACATCCTCATAAACAAAACACTAACATGATTTGCCCAAGATTTTTACCCAAACCCCACTCAAATTCAACCCAAAATCAAAAAGCCCAATTTTGACCTAAACCCAAATCTAACCCAAATAGGCCCAAACCTCAAAATTAAAACCCAACCAAAGCCAAAACCTCTTTGAAACACTCCCATAAACATTTCTTAATATTTATTTTACATCAATTTCAACCCTAGCCCAACATTGGCCCAAGTTAGCCCAATTTGACCTACATTGGCCCATTTACCAAATAAACCCAAATTCAACCCAATTCAAACCCAAACCACCTTAAATCTATTTCAAATTATTCATGAAACATCCCTAAACCAAAACCAACAACTATTTGGCCCAAACTTCTACAAAAATTCCCATCCATGAACACATCCTTAAACTTAAAAGCCCACTTCCCTTAAACCTTTCTAAAAGCCCATTTCCTTCAAAATTCAAAAGCCCAAATCTACCCTAAAGCCCACATGACATCTCCATTTGTCATCCATTTAATTAAATCCATTACCTAAGTCCTAAAATCATCATTGAATTATCCCAAATGAAGCTTCATCCAAATTCCCATCAAATTACCAAAAAATTTCTTAAAACCCTTTTCATGAAACAAATCGACCTTTTCCCGAAGCCAAATGAAGCCATGAACAAGCCATTCTCGAAGCCACATGAAGCCATGAGGGCTTTAACTTGTCATTAGTCCATTTATGGCAAGAAGAGGGGGTTCTTTCTTAAACCTCCTTTAACCCTTTTTTACCTTAATCATGTCACACACTAAACCATGTTTAGCCACCTCATCATGGATGGAGACTTCACCACTCCTTCTAAGCTGACCTAAATGATTCCCTCAGCTCAAAATCGAGCTTGGAAGGATGCACCAAGCCCAAAATGGTGGGTTGACCCAAACCAAGCCAAAGTGAGCCTTCTCCTTTCCATTTAAATCAAACTCCTTTACACATGTCAAACCTCAATTGCCTACACTAAACCCCAGACCACGACCCACTCGACCAAGATGGTGACCATTGCTCAGCCGGCCGGCCACCGTGCCGCCGGAAAACACCATGGCCGAGAGCTCGCATGTGAGCCAACATTGAAATTCTCACTTGCTTGAGCCGCCCCATGCCCAGTGGTTACCATGGCTGATCTTCTCCTCACCAGAGCAGCTGATCCCAAGCCCTAACTCCCTCTGAGAGGCCTTCCACCCTCTCCTATTTAAACTCCACCCCTCTCGGCCATGAGAAGTGCTGAAACAAAACCTTAAGGAAACTCTGCCAAAATCACTCCAGATCACTCTCTACACATAGAGCACCTGATCCCCACCGAATTCCAGCCCGATTCCTTCTAGTCGAGCCCGATTTCGAGCTCGAACTTTAGCCCAAAAACCGGGACACTTCTCCACGGTGAGCCAATTCCCAAATTGATTGGCTCTACACCTTCACCGGACCAAGAGAAGGTGTCCACCAGCAAAAGCCCCATCTCCGAGGCCACCCGGTTGCTCCGGCCTCCAAGCTTTGTGATCGGGCTTGGTCGAAATCATATCCGGACAATTCACCGGACCGGAGACTTCATCTCGGAGCTTGCTTAGGACCCAATAGAAGGTGCAACAACTCTCGGATTGAAGCCACACTTCTCCGACCCAAGGTATGAGCTAACTCTTCATCCCGAGCTTCGAAGATTCTTCATTTCGAATGCCTTAGTTTCGATGCATGTTAGCCGTATAGATGTGTTCGTCTCTTCGAGACGAATCCGTAGAGCATAAGAACATGAAAATCCATTGAGAATCGAGTGAGATCTTAGGGATTTAGTGTGGACGCGCTCTCGAGTGAGAACACTCGGGGACGATGAACGGATGCCGTCCATTCGATACACGCGCGCACGGACGGCCGGGATTGCGTCGGACCGGGAGACGGTACGAGAACCGCGGGGCCCGGGCCGCGGCTCGGTGTGGCGGCGTCGAATGGGAGCGCGACGCGTGTGCGTTCGGAGGCTGCCGAGGTTTCGGCGGCGCCGCGTGGATAAATAGAAAATTAGGGTATTTTCTTATTTATTTAATTCCCTAAACTTCAAAAATCCATATCTTTGTATAGAAAAATCAAAAAAATAAAATAAAAATACCCTCTTGCTCAGTGAACGGAGGAGAATAATGTGGAAAAGAAATCATTTAATTTCATTAAGTATTTTATTTTTTATGATTTATTTACTCTCTGCATACATTTAATTCTCCATGCATGTATACAATTCACCATGGCATGAGACCATAGGGCTTTTGAAGCCTGCGAACTTGGGAACATTCCCTGAATTTTCCAAGGTCGAGGCCATCTCCGTGAAAAGTTATTTATTTTTCAAATGCATGTTGTTGTTTTGAGTGTTTTAATTCCAAAAATTAGCATGTTGTGAAATAAATTCTAGAAATATTTGGTGATGTTCCTTATGACCGAGAGAACTCTAGGAAAAATAGGACTTGAGTTAATTCACTCGGATTAACCCTAATTGGCTTAAACACCCAAAATAGGTCTTTAATTAATTAGAGTTAACCAGGTATCAAATTGACTTGAAATCAATTCTCCACTGACCTTTAGGATCAGAGGAATCCACCATAAAAATTTGAGGTCAATTGGACTTGGTTAACCCCACTAATTGGGTTAATTAAGCCACTTAGCCATTTTAAACTTTAAAAATTCATAACTTTTAAAATACTTTTCAAAAATTCATCAAATTGGTTTTGGAGCCTCTCTGATATCAGGGGAACCTAAGAAAATTAAAATGTCAATTTTCTAAAAAAGTTGATTTTTAATAATATTTTAATATTTTTAATAATTAAAAAATAATAAAAATCACAAAAATAATAAAATTCACCAAAATGTCACATTTTGAATTTTAATCACTTAGGAGCAAATCCCACATTTTTCCTAGGTCTATTTAGTGAGATATTGAATTTTAAAGCCCTAGGGTAATTTTAAAATTAAAAAAATGTATTTTCTAGCATTTTCACTAAAATAATTATAATAAATCATAGAAAAATCAGAAAATTGCAAAATTTGATTCTCTGGTTTCCTTGATATCAGAGAGATATTTGAAAAATATAAAATTCATTTTTCAACATTTATTTTATTTTTAAATTAATTAACACTCCAAAACTCAAAATAATTATAATAAAAATAATATAATTCAAAAAATCACCAAAATTGGTCCAAGTGCTTCTCTGGTCATTAGGAATGTCCCCTAATTTTCTTAAGGACAGAAACTTTCCCTTGGTCATGTTATCAAATTTTCTTTGAAAATCTCTATTTTCCACCAAAAATAATTATATAAATAAATTAAATACAGAAAAATCACATTTTCTCCTCTCATGTCTTTATTGACATATGAGTGAAGTCACATAAAAATTTCAAGTTCATTTGAGTTCAATTTAGTGAGTTATGAAATTATTAAGCTTAAAGGGTAAAATGGTAATTAAACTTTTAACCCTTAATTAAAACTTTAGGTTTAATAAAAAGTCAACAAGTAAAATATTTGATCTTAATCTGATTTGGATGATTGAAATTTAAATAATTAAAGGGTAGAAACCCATTAAATAATTTTAAAAATGATTAAACCTTAATTAAATAATGGATTAAATTTGGAAGAATAATAAAATTGGAATTATTAAAATAGGGATCTTTATTAGGAGGAGATTTATTCTTTAATTTAAAAATCCCTAAATTAATTATATCAACTAATACTCAATTTTTAATTAAAATGATAACTCAAATTTAAAATATTAAAAAAAAACTTAATTAAATTATTAAACTCTTTCAAAAATTTCAATTAAAATTAAAGATAAAACTTAATTAAACAATTAAATTAAATTAAATTAAACAATTAAATTAAATTAAATTAAATAATTAAATTAAATTAAATTAAATAATTAAATTAAATTAAATTAAAAAAATTAAATTAAATTAAATAATTAAATTAAATTAAATTAAATTAAATTAAACAATTAAATTAAATTAAATTAAACAATTAAATTAAATTAAATTAAACAATTAAATTAAATTAAATTAAATAATTAAATTAAATTAAATTAAATAATTAAATTAAATTAAATTAAATTAAATTAAATTAAATAATTAAATTAAATTAAATCAAATCAAATTAATTAAACATCAAATCAAATTAAATTAAATTAAACTAAATATAAAGCAACTTGAACACTATTCCAAATTTAAACCCTTTAACTTAAACCAAATCATTTGAATACTAATTTACCCTTGAAAGCTTTGATTATTATAACTCCTAAATTAAACGTCAAATGAAATGTTACTCCACTCATAGGATATTCGAATGTCCTAGTTCATTCGAAGCAAGTTAATAAGACTTGAAAACCTCGGACGATCGATTCATTTATATAATTAAATTCATTTGGACTTAAAACAATCTTAGAAATATTGAAAAGATGTTTAAGATCCTTCTTAAGCACTTTCTCGATATGATAGGATATTTATAAGAACGATTGAATTTGATTATTCTTTGATGAAGAAAATCGTCCTTAAACTAAAACACAAAGAACCTAGACGTCATAGGAAATGACTAGCTATAGGATTAGGAATTTGGTAGAAAACCATAACCTTTCCCTTAGCTTTACCTAGGAACTTGCTTAAATATGCTAATTATGTTTTAAGTGCAGTTTGGGATGACGGGAAGACCCTCCAGGTACGCTTTTATTTTATTGCAATTTACTTTCTTGCAATTTACTTTCTTGCAATTTACTTTATTGCAAATGCACTTTACTTTTCTTGCATGATAAAACAACTGTTGCATGAAAACCCACACCTTTAGGATAGACCCTAAAACCGAAACCAAAACTAAGTTAAAAGTCATTGCAAGATAAAATTCACCGCCACAACATTTCAAAATATAAAACAACTCAAAATTTAATCACAAACGGAACACAAAACTACAATTACAACTAAATTAAAACGTCCTGTTGGATGATCGGGAATACCTCGGATGATGTAACCTACGTGTTGCTAACGGGATTTCCACGGTCTAAATGAAAGTGTGGAACTCATTCGGTTGAGTTTAGCAAATTCATCCGGACTAAGTGAATCCGATAAAAATAATGATGCCGGAAGGATGGAACCGTGGGATCTTAACCTGGTGTCGTTATAATCAACTTTAAGATTTGTTTTAATTAAAACACAAGAACACTTGGAAATTAAGACTTCTCTAAACCAAAACACTTTTCTCAACTCCTGATTTATGATTTCTAAAACTAAACCTCTGCAACAACAAGGAGCTCGGAGCATGGTGGGCAGCACGACCATCGTCGTCAGCAAAACCTGAGTCTACTTCAGCAAAACTTTCCTAGAATTAAAACAACCAAGTCATAGGACTTCGAGGTAGCTTGCCTAGTGCAACATAAATCCTCAACTCTTCGTTAGGCATTTGCATTGCAAATTAAGCCCTAACCTGGTCTTAGGATTCCGAGGTAGTCGTCCGATACGACAATAAACCCTCACATTTTCTAGATGCTATTTGTTTGATTTTATCATACAAATATAAGCCCTAATTAATTAAAATTGGCAAGATCAAAACATTTAAATAAGTATTAGGACTTTCCTAAACTCGAAGCCAAACGATAGGATAGTCGGGAAATTACCGAAGTTCACTTCGAATCGGTGATTTCTCCTACCTTTCTTCCTTTGGATTCACAAAACAAAATGTTCCAAAATTTGATCCATTCCCTATTGAAATTCCAAAATTCAATCTTTGAAAACCTTAAACTTTGAAATTCTTGAAAGCGGAATTATTGATTATTATCGAGAGTTTTCTTAGGTGATTCCCGTCACTTAAGATGTAATTAACTATAGTGGCTTGCCCTTATAGGAATTTTAAAGAACCTGTGTAATATAAACCCTGTTTGATACTTTCATATTAAGCGAGGGAATTTGTCGGCTTATAAAATTGGTTCGCGGACCAAACGGATGTCACAAAACTTCTAGTTTATTTGATCGAGCCCCACCATCAAGCGAGTGTGTCTATCCTTAGGGATAGATACACGGCTTGTGGTGCGGTGCTCGTTTATATAAACTATTTGGGATGTGAGATCGGTTTAATCTCATATCTTAAAACTTTCAAATTTAAAAATTATTTTCAAAATCAAATACTACTTTCTAAATTATATATATTTAAATTAAATTTAAAATAAAAATTCGCCGCACAACTTCTGTTAGGCGACCACTTTTCAAAATAAAACACACAACCTAAAAATATTGCCGAGTGGATTTCTGGCGACTCCGCTGGGGAAGATTCCTCTCTCCATTATAATCAAATAATTCTGCTTTCAAAAATCGGTAGTGTATCCATGTCCCTAATGGATCAAACTACCCTTCTTTCCGTTGGAATACTATGTTCATTTCTATCTTGAGCAAGTATAGCCAACATTCTCTCGGATTTAGGAGCCACTGTTTAAACACCCCTAAACAGAGAGGTTCCGAGATCCTTTTACCTCATTTCTGAGGTGGGGTGGACCCCCAATAGGTGTTAGTTTAGGAGTGATCCTTCGAGTCGGGAAGTCTTGCTTAAGACTTTCTTTTCCTTTCTGAATCGGATTCCTTACCTTCTCTACACCTTTGAACATTCCGTTCTAAATAAACAAACCCTCTAATAAGTGATTCTTTTAACAAATAATTCCTTCTTATAAATACATGAACAAAGAATGCGTTCGGACTCTTTTCAATTTCTTTTCGTCCTAAAGAAAAGAAGCATAACTCGGGATCGACAACCGAGAATCTACCTTGCGAAATGGAAGCCCCGAAACTGATTTTCTCCTTCACCAACGGACTGGACTTCGCCGTCTATAAGGATGAGTTGCCCGACAATGGGGTCATCCGATTTGGACGAGGATTCGAAAACACGAACGTCAAGGTCACCGACGTCTCCTCTTTGCACCGACAAACAAGGTATCCGAAGCCGAGGAGCCACCGCGCGAGTTCAACCTTAGGTCGACCCAAGAGTTTCCTCCCCTGCAAAGGGTCCCGACTAGGAGGAGTACTCGCTGTCCGCGGGAGGACCGTTCTCACTACCCCCACCTGGTCTAGTTGTTTCGCACCTACCCCGACTTCCGCCAAATCAAAGGGGAAAGAAATCCGGAACTATGGTAAACTCCGTTACCGTGGAGGGTACGGATCTTCCCGTAAGACCTTCCGTCTTCGAAATCGGGTCCAGTTCGAAGATTCCTTCGCCGACAAAGACCCAAAGAAGAAATAGAAATAGAAGGATCGCCGGGAAGCCGGAGCCGCCGAGATTGCCTTCTGGAGGAAATTCCGGAGTTGCCGGAATATACACCGTTACCGGAATATACACCACTCGCCGACTACATACCACTTTTGGGAGGAAGCGAGGTTCCATCCCCTCTCCGCCGCAGAGGATGAAGAGAATGTTCGAAAGATTGTCGCCACATTACCACGACCCGCATACTACAACGATAGCCGCAAGAAAAGAATCGAACTACGCCGTTTGCTCGACTGCAAACTTTGGTAGAAAAGCTAGCGAAGAAGGAAAACCGCCCCGTGTCGGAAATTCTATGAAGGATAGGGCGGGTGCCGATCAAATCCCGTCTTGGGCCCCGAGTAGAACCCGCCGTCATGATAGAAAAGCCAAGCAAGAGAATGAAGGCTAGCCCGCCCGTCGTAGTATCGTGGTTACGGATTAGGGAGGATACCACCTTCCGGCATTTGGCCGATGGACCATCCGGTCATAGACCTTCGCTGCTAGAAGGATGGTGTGGCGTCCCACTACGGGGCGATTGAGACCGAAACGGCAGCTCGAGAGAGAAAGTCTCGCCAGGAGGCCGGAATCCGAAGAAAGTGCTACCGCGATGAAGGGGACTCGTGAAAAAGGACCCGGCAACCATCGCATGACAACCACAAAGATACACGAAAGCTCCGCTAGAAGATGCCATGGAAAAGTTGAGAACCGACATCCGACGGTTGGCAAAAGAAAGAGAAGAAAAGTTCGGAGATGAGATCGACTCATCGGAATTCATGGACAACGAATATGCGGAAATCAACATGGTTGAGACACGAGCTTCATCATCTTCTCGAGGTGCTCTCGCAGCCGCGAAAGAGAGGAGCCGGAACCGATGAAGAGACGGCTTCGGAAAAGGACGACACGATCGCTCGAATGGCGAAGAGGATGGAAGAGATGGCCGTAGCTCTAGCCACTCTCCAAAGTCAAGTACAACCACATAGAGAGACACCCCCGAAGTCATTCACATCGTAGACGGAGGAAAGGAGATTACATCCGTCAATGGGGATGACCAGTCGAAAAAGGATACAACACAAAGTATGATCCCCGAAAAGGATATCAAGAACTTGGTAGAACAGCGAGGTGCGAGAAGCCCTAGCACAATCGAAGAACGGGACATCTATTCGGACGGGTAGACCTTACCCGGAAGAATTCGACGCTGTCCGATACCCAAAGGGTTTCGTACCACCTCCGTTTAAGACCTTCGACGGAACCGGAACCCCCGACAAGCATGTTGCACACTTTCGTGCCGGTTGTTGCAATGCCGGCGGGAGCGATGCGCTACTCTTCCGACAGTTCGTTAGCGATCTGTCGTGGATCGCCTTCGACCGGTATGCGGAATTACCCAACGGATGCAGTAAAGACATTCTCGAGCTAGAGAGCCTCTTCATTAAGCGATTTGCCGGAGCTCGGCACCACATCACTATAGGTGATTTAGTGGTAGAGAAACAAAGGCCGAATGAAACTCTAGTGGATTACATACTTCGATGGAGAAATTTAAGTATGAAGTGTGAACCACAACTCGCAAGAACAACATGCGATCGGCATCTTGCTTAAAAGCATTCACGGCCCGATAGCACTTCTCCTCGAGGGATTCACTATTAAGACTTTTGAGAAGTTGTTAAGCAAGGCCGGAAGCTTGCAAGAAGAGGCGAAGCAATTAAGTTTCGCCGACAAGACGGACAAGCGAGAAGACGGTGAAGACTTTCGAAAAGAAATGCGGGGTCGTTGCGACAGTTGACAAAGGCAAACAACCGATGCAAATACCACCGTAACGGCCGCAGCAACCACAACAAAATTACCAAGCAACCCCGGTCCGGCTATCGGTCGTCTCCGCGAGTATGAACAACCGTCTCGTCCGCAACGTACATCGAGGGAGCTTCGAGCGAGAGAATATCCGTTCAAAAATGAAGCAAGACCGAAGATGTTCCGTAGCTTAATGAAAACTCCAGATTTCCAGCTGCCAGAGCCCAAACGACCAGAGGAAGTCAACAAGAAAGGTGATCCCAACTTTTGCCCCTACCATCGGATGCTTGGGCACAAGATAGAAGACCTGCATTACCTTCAAAAGTTGGCTCAACGACAACCTTCGGAAAGGAAATATAACAATCCCGAAGGAGTACATGAAGGAACCCCGGAAAGGAGGTTCCGTCAATGTTATCTCAACCGATCCCGTCATTCCGATAGATCCCTATGCAACCGACGATGGATGGACTACCGCTCGGACGAGATCTTCGAAGAAGATTTTAGACAACATCCGAACCGCTTCGGTGCGAGCTTCAATTCGAGTTCGAGACCTGTTAAGCCGGTACTATCACTTGCGATGAAGAACCACCTCGACAGGAGACAATCGAAGAGAAGAAGAAAATTGACGAAGAAGAGGTGACCGAGATTCCTAAGGCTAGACTAGGGGTCGCTTATCCTAGGATAGTTGTTTCCGATTCGGGGGAAAAATCCCTCGAACCTCCGATTTTGTATGATTATCTCGCTCACTTCGGTGGGATCATATAATGATAAGGGTGATGGCGTTGGCTACGTTTTGACTCGTTTCTAACGATTACGTAACTAGCGACAATCCGGGCGTCGATTTCGATACCAACAACAATTCTCAAATCATACAAGATCTCGACGATCAAAATGACGAAGAAGGCATCCATCAAGGAGGCTACGAGAGTTCAACGAAGCAACGGATCTATCTCGCGAGTTTCGAGGAGCTCCGAGTCATAATAGAGTTAGAGCCTTCGATTTGGAAGATAATCCGGAAGAGCCGGTCATTCCGATTCGGGAGGAGACACCGACAAACTCAATACTAGATTCGAAGAAATTACGGAAGTCAACCTAAGAAGTGGAAAAGTTCTACCTCCAAGAATGGGTCCAAAAGACAAAGGAAAGCGTGTGGTTGTTCAAGAAGAACCAACCCCGGCAGAAGACATACCCATTCGAGAAGAAGCCGAGACACAGGAGAACAAAGTGGACTACAACGTGCTAGCCCATCTTAGGAAACTACCGGCCAAACCGAGCATCTACGATGCTCTCATCTTATCAAAGGAGATGAGAGAAGCTCGATCGAGGCCTTACTTCGATCCGGAAATTTGCTTAGCTCAAATGACCGGAGATTCCTTAGATGAGGTTTGCTCGTTAAAGGAACAGCGAGGTGTTACCTTCACGGACAATGACCTACTACTTGGGACGGCAGACCACAACCGACCGTTGTACATTTCAGTTACAATCGGGAAGTTTACGCTCTCCAGAGTATTGGTGGATCCAGGAGCATCAATCAATATAATGAGTCTTCGAACACTAGCATACTTGGAAATTGATGCTCGTGAGCTCGAGGCCGACAAAATGTTATTAAGAGGATTCAACCAGAAAGGAGAAAGAGCCCTCGGGTCAATAACGCTACCGATGAAGACCGGTGATTTAGCAAAGACAACCGCAAAATTTCATATAATCGATTCGAAACGTCGTTCAACGCTCTACCGGGCCGACCATGGATACATGAAAACAGGATGGTACCATCATCTCTGCATCGTTGCATCAAATATTATGATGGAGGGGAACGAGTGCATCAAAGGAGACTTACAACCATTCTCCGTACATGAAATTGGAATCCATGAAGATGCAACTTATTATGCACCGCCAAAGAAAACAATCTTCTCCGGAGATACCATAACAAATGAAGCAAAGAAAGTTCGAGACAACGAAGAACCTGAAGTTCTAGTCCAACGATCACTCACCACTCCCTTCCGGCGAGATGGTGAAGGTTTCTCCACAACTCGCATCCGAGGTCGAGGCCGGGGACGAGGCCGTGGTAGAGACACTAGGACAATCGGACAGAAGAAACCAGCCATCAATGTTGATTGGGATGATAGTTCTGAAGAAGAAAAAGAAATCAAGCAAGAAGCAGCAACAATAAGTCGAAAGAAGCCGCAATACAAGATCTCCCTCGAAGATGAAAAGAACGAAGAATACAAATCAATGTACGAGAAGATTAACCACTACGTACATACTATGACCCTAACTCCGATCCATTCTAATAAGATCGAGGGTATGGAGGTCAAAGAGGTACGTAGTGACGGTGCAAAGCCGATCAAATTCTACCGTGGTGCTTCTTCCTCCAAAACTCGAAAATAATGTACAATTCGAAGATGTCACTTCATCAGAATTAATGGAATTACCTTTTGGGTGGTACTCTCCCTGTGTTCAAAATTTAATTCAACGTGGTTTCTTACCTCGACAATGGACAAAAGGCCAATCACAACATTTTGAAAAGTTATGGAATAACTCCGGCCGTCCTCCCAATTCAAAGTATGGACTCGGATTCGGCACAGTAGGGTCGGTCGACGATACCGAATTTTGCTTGGTTGTCACTTGCAAATCCAATGAAAACCGCATGGAAACTACCGACGAACTCGAAGATTTACAAATTGGAGACGCTCCACCGAATTCGAAGAAGAAATCAAATCTACAATAGATGAGTTAACGGAAGTTAACTTGGGTACTAGCGAAGAGCCTAGACCTACCTTTGTTAGCTCCTTACTCAATAAAGAAGACTCCGAAGAAATAATCAAATTGTTAATGGAATTTAAGGACTGTTTTGCTTGGAACTACGATGAAATGCCGTGATTAGCCCCAGAGGTTGCAGTCCATAAGTTAGGAGTGGATCCTACTTCGTTCCGCCGGACAAGGTCCCGGAAGAATGCGTCCGGAAATCGAACAACAAGTCATACCGAAGTTAAAAAGCTAATAGACGCTAAATTTGTCCGCGAAGAACAATACCCGACTTGGCTAGCCAACGTAGTGCCGCCGAAAGAAGAATGGTCGGATCGGAATTTGTGTGGACTTCGGAGATTTAAACAAGGCATGTCCAAAAGATGAATTCCTCTACCGATTCCAGAACCGATGATCGATATTGCTTCGACACATGAAATATTCTCATTCATGGATGGATCTTCGGGATACAACCGGATAAAAATGGCTCCGTAAGATGAAAAGCTTACGACATTCGGAACGCCGATCGGAGTATTTTGCTACACGGTGATGCCATTCGGATCGAAGAACGCAGAGCAACTTACCAAAGAGCAATGACAAGAATTTTTGATGATCTCATCCACAATCAAGTCGAGTGCTACGTGGACGATGTCGTCATCAAAAGCAAAGTAAAGGAAAACCACTCGTATGATTCGAGAATTGTTTTCGAACGATTAAGACAATTTAACCTTAAGATGAATCCCTTAAAATGCGCCTTCGGCGTCACCTCCGGAAATTCTTAGGATTCGTTGTCCGACATCGTGGAATTGAAATCGACCCGGAGAAGATTAAAGCCATCTTAGAAATGCCGCCTCCCAAAACCTTAAAACAACTACGATCTTTTCAGGGAAGTCGGCATATCTTCGACGCTTTATCTCAAACCCGTCGTGTAGGTGTCGACCTTTCTCGGCACTAGTTAAAAAGGACGCCAAATTTATTTGGGAAGAGAAATGCCAGAAGGCCTTCGAAGACATTAAACAATATTTAATGACACCTCCCGTCTTAGCAGCCCTGGGCCTCGTGTAGACCGTCGATACTTTACACCGCGGCTTTAGACGACTCTCTCGGAGCCCCGTTAGCCTGTGTCAATGATGAGGGTAAAGAAAATGCTCTTTACTACTTAAGCCGTCGTTACTCCCGACGGAAGTAAGGTATCCCGCAATTGAAAAGCATTGTTTGGCCCGATCTTCGCCGCTCAAAAGCTCGGCACTACATGCTTTCTCATAAGGTCAACTTGATTTCGAAGTTTAATCCATTGCAATACTTGATGACTCGTCCAATACTTTCCGACGGACTTGCCGATGGTCAATGATTTTATCGCAATTCGATATAACTTTCGTGCCTCTTCGTGCCGTAAAGGGACAAGTCTTAGCAGACTTCCTCGCGAAGACACCCTTTGCCGGCCGAATCTCCTCTCAATGACGATCCGCCGTATGAACAAATAATGAACCTAGAAGACCTCGACGATCGACGTTGGGAATTATATTTCGACGGAGCATCTTCGGCACACAAAGACGAAGAATCGCAAGTGATAAGTGCTCGGTAAGGCAGGAATCGGGCTAATCTTTATAACACCGGAGCGGGGGATGTTAAGATACTCCTACCACTCGACGTAACCGTGTACAAACAACGAGCGAATACGAAGCCCTCATAACGGGATCCGGAATTAACCATTCAAATGGGGATAACAGACATCAACATCTACGGGGATTCACAGCTTAATCATTCAACGGATCGCCGGACAATACAGGATTTTTAAACCAAGACTCGAACAATACTTCCAAGATGCTATACAAATTGTTGGAACGGATTCCAAATGTGACAATCTACAAAATTCCTAGAAAAGAGAATGCTTTAGCAGATGCTTTAGCCCGTCTCGCAAAAGAATTTGCTCGTTTGCAAGATGAGTCAATGGAAGTGTCGCTCACGGACGTCGTGTCCTATCACAGCGCTCGACATAGACACAATACACAAATCGACAAAAGAAAAAGAATCAACTAGCAGTAGTGACGTAAAACACGTAAGATCGATGACGACCATCGATGACTACCTCGCAAACAGAGAAAGCTACCAGACGATAGGTCGCTAGCCCATCGGATCAAGAAAAGAACTCGTCTTACGCATTAATAAACAACACATTGTACGAAGGTTTTTCGATCAAATGCGGCTAAGGTGCCTAAGCGGGTCCGAGGCCCGTGAAATTGTTAAAGAAGTGCATTCAGGACTCGTGGCGCTCACTGATCGGGTCCAAAGATGAAAATGAAAATTAAAAGACTAGGGTACTACCGGCCCTCGATGATGACCGATCGCATGAAAATCGCCAAGAGCCGTCACCAATGCCAAGTGCACGGAGTGGTTCTACACCAACCTCCAAATGTGCTACACCCGACAATTGCGTCGTGGCCATTTGAATGTTGGGGCACAGATATAGTGGGTCCGATAGAACCACCATCTTCGAAAGGACATCGTTTCATTCTTGCGGCTACAGATTACTTTTCCAAGCGGGCGATGCGCCCACTTAGAGAAGTGAAAGCACACCACGTGCTACGCTTTTTAAGAACCAAGTTGTCTACCGTTTCGGAGTGCCGCGCGAGATCATCTCGGATAATGGGTCGGCATTCGAAGCACACAAATCAACAATTTTGTCATGAGACACGGAATCGACCGGCGATACTCAACAATTTACTACCCAAGAGCAAACGGCCTCGCCGAGGCTTTTAATAAAACTCTCGTTCAAATCTTAAAGAAAACCCCGGACGATAATAAGAGAAATTGGCACGAGAAATTGTTAGAAGCCTTATGGGCCTACCGGACAACCTTCGTAACTCTTACTCAAGCTACACCTTACGCTCCGGTGTATGGGTCCGAGGCAGGTGTTACCTTTAGAGGTTCGGCTTCCTTCACTCGAATTGCAGTTGCAAACAAGATCACGACAGAAGAAAACGCCGTACTACGACTCGAAGAATTAGAAAGCTTGGAAGGAAAAAGACTTGCAGCGCAATGCAATTTAGAACTATACCAAGCTAAGATGGTTCAAGCCCATGACAAACCGGTCCGCCCAAGAACCTTCAAAGTCGGTGACTTAGTTCTCGTTCTCAAGAGACCTATTCTCGCACACCGCAAGATAGGAGGAAAATTCGAACCCACTTGGGAAGGACCGTTTCGTGGTCGAAGCAAGATACTCGGGAGGTTCCTACCAGCCTAGTGAATTGCCGTGGAGAACGACATATGCTTCCAATCAACGGACGATACTTGAAAAAATATTACGCTACCTCGATGTTTCGAAGGAATGAATTCTTCATCCCTAAGAAACACGGGTGAAGTAATTACTTGTGGTTGGGTCCGAACCCAAAAATAATAAAATGTGCTAAGATAAATAAAATCATGATAATTAAGTTTTCCTTGTTTTCTTTTTCAAATCAAGATCTCTTTCCGGATCTTATCCTACTTCATTCCTGTTAAATTCGAAAATATAAAAAAAAAATCTGAAAAATGACAAACACTAAGTTCACATGAACATTAAATAAACAATAAAATAAAATTTGAACCATTAAAAGATAAACGAAATCAACACAAATCTCAAATTCAATCTTTCCAAATTCCGAATCAAATTTCAATCTTTTCAAACTTCAAAATCAAATTCCATCCTTCCAAACTTCAAAATCAAATTCTCAATCAAATTCCATCCTTTCAAATCTAAAATCAAATTCTCAATCAAATTCCAAATCCACTCTCGATCAAATTTCAAATTTGATCTTCCCAAATCTCAAATCAAATTCTCAATCAAAATCCAAATCCAATCTCGATCAAGTTTCAAACTCGATCTTTCAAATTTCAAATCAAATCTTAAATCAAGTTTCAATCGAGTTCAAACTCATCCTCCCAAATTTCCAAATTTCCAAATTCAATCTTTCCAGTGCTTCAAGTCTCAATCAAATTCAAATTCAATCTCTATCAAATCTCAAATCCGATCTTCTAGATCTTACATCAAAATTCAAAACTTTTGGGTCGAGGATTTTACATCCAAGACTCGCACCGCTTTAGGATTCTCTTCCTATCGCACCGAAATACATCAAAATTCAAAACTTTTGGGTCGAGGATTTTACATCCAAGACCGCACCGCTTTAGGATTCTCTTCCTATCGCACCGAAATACATCAAAATTCAACTTTTGGGTCGAGGATTTTACATCCAAGACCGCACCGCTTTAGGATTCTCTTCCTATCGCACCGAAATACATCAAATTCAAACCTTTTGGGTCGAGGATTTTACATCCAAGACCGCACCGCTTTAGGATTCTCTTCCTATCAGCACCGAAATACATCAAAATTCAAAACTTTTGGGTCGAGGATTTTACATCCAAGACCGCACTCGCTTTAGGATTCTCTTCCTATCGCACCGAAATACATCAAAATTCAAAACTTTTGGGTCGAGGATTTTACATCCAAGACCGCACCGCTTTAGGATTCTCTTCCTATCAGCACCGAAATACACCAAAATTCAAGACTTTTGGGTCGAGGATTTTACATCCAAGACCGCACTCGCTTTAGGATTCTTTCCCTATCGCACCGAAATACATCAAATCAAAATTCAACCTTTGGGTCGAGGATTTTACATCCAAGATCGCATTGCTTTAGGATCATTTCCCTATCGCAATGAAGTACATCACATCAAAATCAAACTCTTGAGGTCGAGGATTTTACATCCAAGACTGCACTGCTTTAGGATCCTTTTCCTATTGCACTGAAATACATCAAAATTCAAACTTTTGAGTCGAGGATTTTACATTCAAGACTGCACTGCTTTAGGATTCTCTTCCTATTGCACTGAAATACATCAAAATTCAACCTTTGGGTCGAGGATTTTACATCCGAGACTCGCATCGCTTTAGGATCTTTTCCCTATCGCAATGAAATACATCACATCAAAATCAAACTCTCGAGGTTGAGGATTTTATATCCAACACCACTTTGCTCCGAGATATCTTCTCATTGCAACGATTCAATCTAATCAATTCAATTTTCTTTCGAGGTTGAAGATGTTACATCTAAAACCTCGAATTCCAATTTTCATTTCAAATCAAATCCTTCAAATTAATTTCGACAAACTTCAATCTAAATTGAAACTCCAAACTAAAATTTAAACTCACACATCAAAGCTTAAATTGAAACAAAATAAAATCTAAATCGAAATTCCCCGCATCATGTGATTTGGGATTCACCGCCTTTTCCTTTCCCCAGCCGAGAGTTCAAGAATCTCCGGTTCCGGAGATATACTCGACACTCCCTGGCGAAACTCTTCTACTTCGTCCTAAGTTCGTCACTCGGACATCCGTGTTGGTTTTGTTGATCGCTTCGGTCAACACCAATACGCGCGGTGTGCTCCGTCGACTCACCACACCTATCGGGGTCCATTTGTCGACCTCATTTTTGATGAGGTCTTCCTTTCTTCTTTTAGTGCTTAGGATCTAGCCTTAAGCTTTTCCTTCGACTATCTTAGAGGACTAGAATCGGGACCCGCCTTTTAGAAATTCAAACCACTTCTAAACTCCCCGCAAACTCCACAAGCTCGACTATAGACCCCTAATCACCTAGAGGGTTGAAATCAAATATGAAAGTTTAAAGGATGAGTTCCTATAGACTCTTTGGCCTTAGATCGCTCCAGGCGGCCCGGTCTCGTGAAGGGGCCGACATACATTACACTTACACACTACATTTCCACACACTTCCTAAAACCACACCCATACCCAACTTGACCTCCCGACTCATGTAGGTGATTCACATGGATGGTCCTTAACCCCTAAGCCCTCGCAAGCAGGGTTAGGAACAACATAGATGAATGCCTCAAATGAGTCCTTTCATGGCTCATATGGGCTTGAAATGGCTTCATGGCTCAACCAAAATGATTTCACCCCACTCAAATTCACCCAATCTTCAATTTCCCAAATTTTCAATTTTTGACCCCGGGACCCTACACCTACTAAACCTACCCAAAACCCTCGAAATTACCCAAATTTTGGCAAAATTTCCAAATTACCTAAAATTTTCCAAAATCAATCCCAAACACCTCCACATCACTCAAATTGATCATCCATACCCAAAAATACCAAAAATTCCAAGAAAACCTCCCAATACCCTCCAAATACCCCAAAATACCCTTCTTGGCCTAAAAATCCAAAAATTCAGAAAATTCCCAAAAAATTCCAGAAAATCCCAAATATTCCCAATTTCATTTTGTCCAACTACACCATGGGCCAATTTTGTCAATTTACCCTACTTTTGTCAAAACCCCCAAATCGACCCATTTTAACCCAAAGTGGACCCAATGTCAAACCAAACCTACCCAATTGACCCCAATTTTGGTCCAATTCAATTCTAAACTTCAATTCAACATTCCCAATACCAATTTAGACCAAATCCAAGTCCAATTTGATTGACATTTGGATCCAATTTCACTTTGAGCCTTAAAGCCCAAATTTGGACCCATGACCCAAACTTAGCCCAAACTAACCCAATTCAACTCCAATTAACCCCAAATCTTTTCTAAACCTTCCTTAACATCCTCATAAACAAAACACTAACATGATTTGCCCAAGATTTTTACCCAAACCCCACTCAAATTCAACCCAAAATCAAAAAGCCCAATTTTGACCTAAACCCAAATCTAACCCAAATAGAGCCCAAACCTCAAAATTAAAACCCAACCAAAGCCAAAACCTCTTTGAAACACTCCCATAAACATTTCTTAATATTTATTTTACATCAATTTCAACCCTAGCCCAACATTGGCCCAAGTTAGCCCAATTTGACCTACATTGGCCCATTTACCAAATAAACCCAAATTCAACCCAATTCAAACCCAAACCACCTTAAATCTATTTCAAATTATTCATGAAACATCCCTAAACCAAAACCAACAACTATTTGGCCCAAACTTCTACAAAAATTCCCATCCATGAACACATCCTTAAACTTAAAAGCCCACTTCCCTTAAACCTTTCTAAAAGCCCATTTCCTTCAAAATTCAAAAGCCCAAATCTACCCTAAAGCCCACATGACATCTCCATTTGTCATCCATTTAATTAAATCCATTACCTAAGTCCTAAAATCATCATTGAATTATCCCAAATGAAGCTTCATCCAAATTCCCATCAAATTACCAAAAAATTTCTTAAAACCCTTTTCATGAAACAAATCAACCTTTTCCCAAGCCAAATGAAGCCATGAACAAGCCATTCTCAAGCCACATGAAGCCATGAGGGCTTTGACTTGTCATTAGTCCATTTATGGCAAGAAGAGGGGTTCTTTCTTAAACCTCCTTTAACCCTTTTTACCTTAATCATGTCACACACTAAACCATGTTTAGCCACCTCATCATGGATGGAGACTTCACCACTCCTTCTAAGCCGACCTAAATGATTCCCTCGACTCAAAATCGAGCTTGGAAGGATGCACCAAGCCCAAAATGGTGGGTCGACCCAAACCAAGCCAAAGTGAGCCTTCTCCTTTCCATTTAAATCAAACTCCTTTACACATGTCAAACCTCAATCGCTACACTAAACCCTCACCCCCGACCCACTGACCAAGATGGTGACCATTGCTCGCCGGCCGGCCACTGGGCCGCCGGAAAACACCATGGCCGAGAGCTCACATGTGAGCCAACATTGAAATTCTCACTTGTCGAGCCGCCCATGCCCGAGTGGTTACCATGGCCGATCTTCTCCTCACCAGAGCAGTCGATCCCAAGCCCTAACTCCCTCCGAGAGGCCTTCCACCCTCTCCTATTTAAACTCCACCCCTCTCGGCCATGAGAAGTGCCGAAACAAAACCTTAAGGAAACTCGCCAAAATCACTCCGCATCACTCTCTACACATAGAGCACCCGATCCCCACCGAATTCCAGCCCCAATTCCTTCTAGCGAGCCCAATTTTGAGCTCAAACTTTAGCCCAAAAACCAGGACACTTCTCCACAGCTGAGCCAATTCCCAAATCGATTGGCTCTACACCTTCACTCGGACCAAGAGAAGGTGTCCACCAGCAAAAGCCCCATCTCCAGGGCCACCCGGTTGCTCCAGCCTCCAAGCTTTGTGATCGGGCTTGGTCGAAATCATATCCGGACAATTCACCGGACCGGAGACTTCATCCGGAGCTTGCTTAGGACCCGATAGAAGGTGCAACAACTCTCGGATCGAAGCCACACTTCTCCGAGCCAAGGTATGAGCTAACTCTTCATCCCGAGCTTCGAAGATTCTTCATTTCGAATGCCTTAGTTTCAATGCATGTTAGCCGTATAGATGTGTTCGTCTCTTCAAGACGAATCCATGGAGCATAAGAACATGAAAATCCATTGAGAATCGAGTGAGATCTTAGGGATTTAGTGTGGACGGCTCTCGGGCGAGAACACTTGGGGACGATGAACGGATGCCGTCCATTCGATACACGCGCGCACGGACGGCCAGGATTGCGTCGGACCGGGAGACGGTACGAGAACCGCGGGGCCCGGGCCGCCGACTCGGGTGGCGGCGTCGAATGGGAGCGCGACGCGCGTGTGCGTTCGGAGTCGCCGAGGTTTCGCCGGCGCCGCGTGGATAAATAGAAAATTAGGGTATTTTCTTATTTATTTAATTCCCTAAACTTCAAAAATCCATATCTTTGTATAGAAAAATCAAAAAATAAAATAAAAATACCTCTTCGCTCGAGTGAACGAGTAGGAGAATAATGTGGAAAAGAAATCATTTAATTTCATTAAGTATTTTATTTTTTATGATTTATTTACTCTCTGCATACATTTAATTCTCCATGCATGTATACAATTCACCATGGCATGAGACCATAGGGCTTTGAAGCCTCTGAACTTGGGAACATTCCCCGAATTTTCCAAGGTCGAGGCCATCTCGTGAAAAGTTATTTATTTTTCAAATGCATGTTGTTGTTTTGAGTGTTTTAATTCCAAAAATTAGCATGTTGTGAAATAAATTCTAGAAATATTTGGTGATGTTCCTTATGACCGGAGAACTCTAGGAAAAATAGGACTTGAGTTAATTCACTCGGATTAACCCTAATCGGCTTAAACACCCAAAATAGGTCTTTAATTAATTAGAGTTAACCAGGTATCAAATTGACTTGAAATCAATTCTCCACTGACCTTTAGGATCAGAGGAATCCACCATAAAAATTTGAGGTCAATTGGACTTGGTTAACCCCACTAATCGGGTTAATTAAGCCACTTAGCCATTTTAAACTTTAAAAATTCATAACTTTTAAAATACTTTTCAAAAATTCATCAAATTGGTTTTGGAGCCTCTCTGATATCAGGGGAACCTAAGAAAATTAAAATGTCAATTTTCTAAAAAAGTTGATTTTTAATAATATTTTAATATTTTTAATAATTAAAAAATAATAAAAATCACAAAAATAATAAAATTCACCAAAATGTCACATTTTGAATTTTAATCACTTAGGAGCAAATCCCACATTTTTCCTAGGTCTATTTAGTGAGATATTGAATTTTAAAGCCCTAGGGTAATTTTAAAATTAAAAAAATGTATTTTCTAGCATTTTCACTAAAATAATTATAATAAATCATAGAAAAATCAGAAAATTACAAAATTTGATTCTCTGGTTTCCTTGATATCAGAGAGATATTTGAAAAATATAAAATTCATTTTTCAACATTTATTTTATTTTTAAATTAATTAACACTCCAAAACTCAAAATAATTATAATAAAAATAATATAATTCAAAAAATCACCAAAATTGGTCCAAGTGCTTCTCTGGTCATTAGGAATGTCCCCTAATTTTCTTAAGGACAGAAACTTTCCCTTGGTCATGTTATCAAATTTTCTTTGAAAATCTCTATTTTCCACCAAAAATAATTATATAAATAAATTAAATACAGAAAAATCACATTTTCTCCTCTCATGTCTTTATTGACATATGAGTGAAGTCACATAAAAATTTCAAGTTCATTTGAGTTCAATTTAGTGAGTTATGAAATTATTAAGCTTAAGGGGTAAAATGGTAATTAAACTTTTAACCCTTAATTAAAACTTTAGGTTTAATAAAAAGTCAACAAGTAAAATATTTGATCTTAATCTGATTTGGATGATTGAAATTTAAATAATTAAAGGGTAGAAACCCATTAAATAATTTTAAAAATGATTAAACCTTAATTAAATAATGGATTAAATTTGGAAGAATAATAAAATTGGAATTATTAAAATAAGGATCTTTATTAGGAGGAGATTTATTCTTTAATTTAAAAATCCCTAAATTAATTATATCAACTAATACTCAATTTTTAATTAAAATGATAACTCAAATTTAAAATATTAAAAAAAAACTTAATTAAATTATTAAACTCTTTCAAAAATTTCAATTAAAATTAAAGATAAAACTTAATTAAACAATTAAATTAAATTAAATTAAACAATTAAATTAAATTAAATTAAATAATTAAATTAAATTAAATTAAATAATTAAATTAAATTAAATTAAAAAAATTAAATTAAATTAAATAATTAAATTAAATTAAATTAAATTAAATTAAACAATTAAATTAAATTAAATTAAACAATTAAATTAAATTAAATTAAACAATTAAATTAAATTAAATTAAATAATTAAATTAAATTAAATTAAATAATTAAATTAAATTAAATTAAATTAAATTAAATTAAATAATTAAATTAAATTAAATCAAATCAAATTAATTAAACATCAAATCAAATTAAATTAAATTAAACTAAATATAAAGCAACTTGAACACTATTCCAAATTTAAACCCTTTAACTTAAACCAAATCATTTGAATACTAATTTACCCTTGAAAGCTTTGATTATTATAACTCCTAAATTAAACGTCAAATGAAATGTTACTCCACTCATAGGATATTCAAATGTCCTAGTTCATCGAGCAAGTTAATAAGACTTGAAAACCTCGGACGATCGATTCATTTATATAATTAAATTCATTTGGACTTAAAACAATCCTAGAAATATTGAAAAGATGTTTAAGATCCTTCTTAAGCACTTTCTCAATATGATAGGATATTTATAAGAACAATTGAATTTGATTATTCTTCGATGAAGAAAATCGTCCTTAAACCAAAACACAAAGAACCTAGACGTCATAGGAAATGACTAAGCTATAGGATTAGGAATTTGGTAGAAAACCATAACCTTTCCCTTAGCTTTACCTAGGAACTTGCTTAAATATGCTAATTATGTTTTAAGTGCAGTTTGGGATGACGGGAAGACCCTCCGAGTACGCTTTTATTTTATTGCAATTTACTTTCTTGCAATTTACTTTCTTGCAATTTACTTTATCGCAAATGCACTTTACTTTTCTTGCATGATAAAACAACTGTTGCATGAAAACCCACACCTTTAGGATAGACCCTAAAACCGAAACCAAAACTAAGTTAAAAGTCATTGCAAGATAAAATTCACCGCCACAACATTTCAAAATATAAAACAACTCAAAATTTAATCACAAACGTAACACAAAACTACAATTACAACTAAATTAAAACGTCCTGTTGGATGATCGGGAATACCTCGGATGATGTAACCTACGTGTTGCTAACGGGATTTCCCACGGCCTAAATGAAAGTGTGGAACTCATTCAGTTGAGTTTAGCAAATTCATCTGGACTAAGTGAATCCGATAAAAATAATGATGCCGAAGGATGGAACCGTAGGATCTTAACCGGTGTCGTTATAATCAACTTTAAGATTTGTTTTAATTAAAACACAAGAACACTTGGAAATTAAGACTTCTCTAAACCAAAACACTTTTCTCAACTCCCGATTTATGATTTCTAAAACTAAACCTCTGCAACAACAAGGAGCTCTGGAGCATGGTGAGCAGCACGACCATCGTCGTCGACAAAACCTGAGTCTACTTCAGCAAAACTTTCCTAGAATTAAAACAACCAAGTCATAGGACTTCGAGGTAGCTTGCCTAGTGCAACATAAATCCTCAACTCTTCGTTAGGCATTTGCATTGCAAATTAAGCCCTAACCGGTCTTAGGATTCCGAGGTAGTCGTCCGATACGACAATAAACCCTCACATTTTCTAGTGCTATTTGTTTGATTTTATCATACAAATATAAGCCCTAATTAATTAAAATTAGCAAGATCAAAACATTTAAATAAGTATTAGGACTTTCCTAAACTCAAGCCAAACGATAGGATAGTCGGGAAATTATCGAAGTTCACTTCGAATCGTTGATTTCTCCTACCTTTCTTCCTTTGGATTCACAAAACAAAATGTTCCAAAATTTGATCCATTCCCTATTGAAATTCCAAAATTCAATCTTTGAAAACCTTAAACTTTGAAATTCTTGAAAGCAGAATTATTGATTATTATCGAGAGTTTTCTTAGGTGATTCCCGTCACTTAAGATGTAATTAACTATAGGGGCTTGCCCTTATATGGAATTTTAAAGAACCCGTGTAATATAAACCCTGTTTGATACTTTCATATTAAGCTAGGGAATTTGTCGGCTTATAAAATTGGTTCGCGAGACCAAACGGATGCCACAAAACTTCTAGTTTATTTGATCGAGCCCCACCATCGAGCGATGTGTCTATCCTTAGGGATAGATACACGGCTAGTGGTGCGGTGCTCGTTTATATAAACTATTTGGGATGTGAGATCAGTTTAATCTCATATCTTAAAACTTTCAAATTTAAAAATTATTTTCAAAATCAAATACTACTTTCTAAATTATATATATTTAAATTAAATTTAAAATAAAAATTCGCCGCACAACTTCTGTTAGGCGACCACTTTTCAAAATAAAACACACAACCTAAAAATATTGCCGACAGAGGTGTTTAAACTTCTAAAGGGTGGGTTCCACTTCTAGTCCTCTAAGATAGTCAAAGGAAAAGCCTAAGGCTAGATCCTAAGTACTAAAGAGAGAAGAGAAGACCTCATCAAAAATGAGGTCAACATGCCTTTGATAAATTTAGACCTTATCTTCTTGGTACTAAATGCATAGTTCATACTGATCATTCCGCTATTAAATATCTAATGTCAAAAAAGGGTGCTAAACCTAGACTAATAAGATGGGTTTTACTTCTACAAGACTTTGATTTTCAAATAGTGGATAGAAAAGGAATGGACAACCAAATTGCTGATCATTTATCTAGAATTAAGAATGATGTTATCACTAAAAAAAACATAAATGAGAAATTTCCTGATGAACATTTTTATATTATTCAAGGATACCAAACACCTTGGTATGCAGATATAGTTAACTATTTAGTTAGCAATATTCTACCTTATGGTTTGGATGAAAAATTTATTAAGAAATTTAAAAATAATGTTAAATATTATATTTGGGAAGATCCTCATTTATTTAAATTAGGAAGAGATTCTATAAGTCGAAGATGTGTACCTTATGAAGAAACTTATGCTATTATTCAAAAATGTCATCATTCTGATTTTGGAGGACACAACGGAGTAGATAAAACTGCATTTAAAATTTTAAATTCAAGATTTTATTGGCCTACTTTATTCAGAGATGTGAGATATTATGTTAAAACATGTGATCGATGTAAAAGGATGGGAACTATACCCAAGAAAGATGAAATGCATTTAAACTATATATTAGAAGTTGAATTTTTTATATATGGGGTTTAGACTTTATGGGACCATTTGTACCATCATCTAGAAAAATTTATATTTTTTTAGCAGTTGATTATGTTTCAAAGTGGATTGAAGCTATAGCTTTGCCTAACTGTGACTCCAAAAGTTTATCTAAATTTTTAAAGAAGATGATTTTTTCAAGATTTGGAATGCCTAAGGTAATTATCACAGATGGTGGAAGTCATTTTAGAAATATAAGAATTCAATCATTACTGTAAAAATTTGGAATCAAACATAAAATTGCAACTACATATCACCCATAAACAAGTGGAATGGCTGAAGTATCAAACAGAGAAATTAAAAGAATTTTAGAGAACACTGTTAATCCTAAAAGAACTAATTGGGTTGATAGACTTGATTCTGCATTATGGGCTTATAAAGTAGCTTATAAAACACCAATTGGAATGTCACCTTACCAGTTAGTTTTTGGAAAACACTGTCACTTACCTATTAAACTTGAACATAAAGCTTATTGGGTGATAAAGAAATTTAATTCTGATTTGAATACTACAGGAGAAAAACGATTATTGCAATTAAATGAGATGGATGAAATAAGAAATGAATCATATGATAATGCAAAAATTTATAAAGTGAAAATGAAGTTATTACATGATAAAATGATTTCAGGAAAAATATTTGAGCCTGGACAAGAAGTATTACTATTTAATACTTGTTTAAGACTTTTTCCTAAAAAATTGAAATCAAAATGGATAGGACCATATATAATTGAAAAAGTATACCAATATGGAGCTGTGGATATTAAAGATCCAAAAACGGGAAAAATTTTAAAGTTAATGGATTAAGATTAAAGCCTTATTTGGGAGACATTAAAAAGATTTATAAAGAGGCTTATGAATTAAGTCAACCTGATTAAAGAATTACTTAGGTCGGGCTGACGACGTTAAACCAAGCGCTTAATGGGAGGCAACCCATAGATTTTATTTTTAATGTGTTTTTACATTTTTAATCTATGGTTATGCCTCAGTTTTGACTAATTTTATATAACTTCAGAAAATTAAAAATTATCTTGAAGTATATGAAGTTTGGACTTTAGATCACTCCATTTCATATGTGAGTAAAAAGGAGATCAAGTTAACCTTCATTGAAATTATGTATAATTGTGTTATTGAGATTGTTCTGATCTTATCATTATGATTTACCTACTTTTGGAGAACGAAGCCATGAAATTTGACGTTAAGCGAAATGGAGTCGAACATGGTTTCGGCGCCTAGGCGCTAGTATTCGGCGCATAAGCACCAGAATAAGCTGTGTCAAGTAGAGATGTATGCGAATAACAATTGGATCGACGAGAAAACGACTACGAACTTTCAAAGAGCATTAGTGTTCTTCCCATGTGGGCTGAATAGTTTTCCTTGCCAAGATAATGGAAATTAGATAGTGGTTTGGTGAGATTGTGATTTATCTAGTGAGTCGTTGTATCAATTTAGAGAATCGATTGTGTTTGTTTGCGTATTTGCTTTCATGTTCAATGTGTGTTGTATTTGTTATCAAATTGTGTTGTTTGATTCTGTGTTAGGACTTGAATCATTATATTATACTTATCTAAAATGTATTGAGCCAATATTGAAGATTATAAATGGAAATTAGAGGAGTTTGATTTAAACCTTGTGTTTGATTGGTGGATTTAATATTTAAGTTTTACATTTTTAGAAAATGTTTTGGAAGTTAGAAACTGAAGCCCTACTTTAATATGAGTAATTGGAAGTTGAATTTATGAATTTTGGTGGAGAATAAAATTTTTAGAGTGATTTTTGTGAAAGACGAGTCTGGCACCTAGGCGCTAGAATTCGGCGCCTAAGCGCCGTTTCAGCCTACTTACCCGAAAAACACCATATAAACCCCATTAGCCATGGATGACGCCTAAGCTTCATCTCCTTCCCCATTTTCATGAAAATACACGTCGTAGATCCATTTTGAGGTCAAAACATCAAGTATTTGGGCACGAAATCACTTGATTTGTTCTTCTCGAGGTCAGATCTACACTATAATCCATTTATTTTCGATTTTTGCCATATTTTTACCTATGTTTTGCTAAAAACCAAAATTTTGAGAAAAATTTTATTTTTTAGGTACTCTACTTGGATTTTTAGACTTATTTTAAGTTTCTTAAACTTAAAAAGAGTTTAAATATTTGATTCCTAAATTTGTTCTTGTTTTCTTTCACATTTAGATGGC
>JAKZJZ010001125.1:0-31226 GCA_022702705.1 Papilionanthe hookeriana x Papilionanthe teres | reverse complement strand
AAATCACAGAAAATTGTCATCATACATCTTTGAAATGTAGCAGGGGCATTACATAAACCAATGAGCATTCTTCTAAAAGTAAATGTACCATAAGAACTGGTAAATGTTGTTTTCTCTTGATCCTCATGAGCAATTTGTATTTGGTGATATCTAGTATATCCATTCAGAAAATAAAAGTATTTATGCCCAACTAGTCTATCCAACATTTGATCAAGAAAGGGCAATGTAAAATGTTCCTTCCTCGTGGAAAGATTTAATTTTCTATAATCAATGCATATTCGTCATCCTGTAACTTATCTAATTGGTATTAACTCATTCTTTTCATTAATAGTTACAATTACTCCTCTTTCTTAGGAACACAGTGAATAGGACTAACTCAAGCACTGTCTGAAATATGGTAGATAATCCAACATCCAACTACTTTAAAATTTCTTTGTTAACAACATGTTTCATAATAAGATTTAACCTCCTTTAAGGATCAGCCCTAGGATTGCAATTTTCTTCCAAAAGAATTCTGTGCAAACAAATTGAAGGACTGATTCCTTTAATATCAGTTATGGTCCATCCAAAGGCTTTCTTATATTTCTTTAGAATTCAAGCAAACTCTTTTCTTCTTCTTTAGTTAATTTCGTGGAAATTATAACATGCAAAGTTGAGGAATGAGCTAAAAATACATATTTTAAATGTTCAAGATGTAACTTCAATTCAAGTTCAGGAGGTTTTGAAGGATAAAAAGATTCATTTTTTTTTTACAGGTCTAAAACTTCAAAACTTTCTTGAACATAATTTAAGTCTTCCTTAATATGATCATCAGAATATTGTGTTTCCTCTTCTTGCTCGTGTTCCAACTATTCACTTTCAATTTTTTCTTCATAATTTCATTTGAAATGCCATTCACTCAAATATTTAATAACATCCATCCTGAAACATTCTTCGTCTACCTCTGGCAGGATATTTCAATGATTTTGAAATATTAAATGTAACAGTTTGATCATTGACACAAATAGTTAATTCCCCTTTTTGTACATCTATCATTGCTCTTCCTGTAGCTAGGAAAGTGTTGACCTCATTTTTGATGAGGTCTTCCTTTTCTTCTTTTTAGTGCTTAGGATCTAGCCTTAGGCTTTTCCTTTGACTATCTTAGAGGACTAGAATTGGGACCCGCCTTTTAGAAATTCAAACCACTTCTAAACTCCCTGCAAACTCCACAAACTTGACTATAGACCCCTAATCACCTAGAGGGTTGAAATCAAATGTGGAAGTTTAAAGGATGAGTTCCTATAGGACTCTTTGGCCTTAGGATCGCCTCCGGGCGGCTCGGTCCGGTGAAGGGGCTGACTTACACTACACCTACACACTACACTCCCACACACCTCCTAAAACTACACCCATACCCAACTTGACCTCCCGACTCGTGTAGGTGATTCACATGGATGGTCCTTAACCCCTAAGCCCTTGCGTAGAGGGTTAGGAACAACATAGTGAATGCCTCAAATGAGTCCTTTCATGACTCATATGGGCTTGAAATGGCTTCATGGCTCAACCAAAATGATTTCACCCCACCCAAATTCACCCAATCTTCAATTTCCCAAATTTTCAATTTTTGACCCCCGGGACCCTACACCTACTAAACCTACCCAAAACCCTTGAATTACCCAAATTTTCGCAAAATCTCCAAATTACCTAAAATTTTCCAAAATCAATCCCAAACACCTCCACATCACTCAAATTGATCATCCATACCCAAAAATACCAAAAATTCCAAGAAAACCCCCAATACCCTCCAAATACCCAAAATACCCTTCTTGGCCTAAAAATCCAAAAATTCAGAAAATTCCCAGAAAATTCCAGAAAATCCCAAATATTCCCAATTTCATTTTGTCCAACTACACCATGGGCCAATTTTGTCAATTTACCCTACTTTTGTCAAAACCCCCAAATCGACCCATTTTAACCCAAAGTGGACCCAATGTCAAACCAAACATACCCAATTGACCCCAATTTTGGTCCAATTCAATTCTAAACTTCAATTCAACATTCCCAATACCAATTTAGACCAAATCCAAGTCCAATTTGATTGACATTTGGATCCAATTTCACTTTGGGCCTTAAAGCCCAAATTTGGACCCATGACCCAAACATTAGCCCAAACTAACCCAATTCAACTCCAATTAACCCCAAATCTTTTCTAAAACTTCCTTAACATCCTCATAAACAAAACACTAACATGATTTGCCCAAGATTTTGACCCAAACCCCACTCAAATTCAACCCAAAATCAAAAAGCCCAATTTCGACCTAAACCCAAATCTAACCCAAATAGGCCCAAACCTCAAAATTAAAACCCAACCAAAGCCAAAACCTCTTTGAAACACTCCCATAAACATTTCTTAATATTTATTTTACATCAATTTCAACCCTAGCCCAACATTGGCCCAAGTTAGCCCAATTTGACCTACATCGGCCCATTCACCAAAAGAATTCAAATCCAACCCAATTCAAGTCCAAACTAGCCCAAATTTGCTTCAAGTCACTCATGACACATCCATGAGCTAAACCCAATAATTATTTGGCCCAACCTCTTTACAAAATTTCATCCCAAAATCCATTTTAAAATTCAAGAGCCCACTTTCCTAATCCATCTTAAAAGCCCATCTAAAACCCTTTCAAAAAAGCCCAAAATTCTTCCAAGGCCCATATGACATTTCCCCTCATCATACTTTCAATTAAAATCATCCCTAAGTCCTAAATTCATCATCAAATAATTCCAAATCAAGCCTCATGCCAAATCACCCCTAAATACCAAAATTTTCCTTAAATCCATTTCCATGAAATTGACTTTACTTTTCCCAAGCCAAATGGAGCCATGGAGCCATGCATAAGCCATATGCAAGCCATGAGAGCCTCTTTACATGTCACCATGCCATTTTGGGCAAAAGGAGGAGGCTCTTTCCTTAACTCCTAAAGGTGGTTAACCACTTACATGATTCCACTAAACCATGCTTAAGCCTAATCGTACTTGGATTGTGACTTGACCCCACTAATCAAGCTGATCCAAATCACTTTCTCCTCAGCCTAAACCAGGCCTTGGGTGGTGCACCTAGCCCGAATGGGTGGGTTGACCCATTTAGGTCCAAATCTAGCCATGCCCCATTCCACTTTGGATCAAAGCCTTTACACATGTCCATGGCCGATTGATTGCACAAACCTCCAGCCACGACCCACCCGACCTTGAGGGTGACCCATGCTCGGCCGGCCGGCCACCGAGGCCGCCGGAAAACACCATGGCCGAGAGCTCGCATGTGAGCCGACATTGAAATTCTCACTTGCCGAGCCGCCCCATCCCTAGTGGTCACCATGGCCGATCTTCTCCTCACCAGAGCGAGCTCGATCCCAAGCCCTAACTCCCCACGGGAGGCCTTCCACCCTCTCCTATTTAAACCCCTCACCCTCTCGGCCAAAGGGGAGCCAAGCACAAACCTTGCCGAAACTCGCCAAAATTGTTCCAAACCCTTCACCATCCTTAGAGCGGTTGATTCCCGGTGTCAATTTGCCCTAATCCCCACCAACAGAGCCCGATTTCTCGACCGAAATTCCACCCAAAACCAGGACACTTTGCCACAGTGAGCCAATCCTCAAATTGACTGGTCCTACACCTTCACTGGACCAAGAGGAGAAGTTTCCCACCGAAAGCCCCATCTCCAGAGCCACCCGGTTGCTCCGGCCTCCAAGCTTTGTGATCGGCCGTGGTCACTTTCATAGCTAGGCGATTCACTGGACCGGGAGACTTCATCCGGAGCTTGTCGGGACCCAATCGAAGGTGCAACAACTCTCGGATTGAAGCCACACTTCTCGCGAGCTAAGGTATGAGTTAATTATTCATCCCGAGCTTCGGAGATTCTCCATTTCAAATGCCTTAGTTTCAATGCATGTTAGCCGTATAGATGTGTTCGTCTCTTCAAGACGAATCCATAGAGCATAAGAACATGAAAATCCATCGAGAATCGAGTGAGATCTTAGGGATTTAGTGTGGACGGCTCTCGGGTGAGAACACTTGGGGACGATGAACGGATGCCGTCCATTCGATACACGCGCGCACGGACGGCCGGGATTGCGTCGGACCGGGAGACGGTACGAGAACCGCGGGGCCCGGGCCGCCGACTCGGGTGGCGGCGTCGAATGGGAGCGCGACGCGTGTGCGTTCGGAGTCGCCGAGGTTGACGCGGCGCCGCGTGGATAAATAGAAAATTAGGGTATTTTTCTATTTATTTAATTCCCTAAACTTCAAAAATTCATATCTCCGTGTAGAAAAATCACAAAAATAAAATAAAAATACCCTCTTGCTCAGTGAACAGAGGAGAATAATGTGGAAAAGAAATCATTTAATTTAATTAAGTATTTTATTTTTTATGATTTATTTACTCTCTGCATACATTTAATTCTCCATGCATGTATACAATTCACCATGGCATGAGACCATAGGGCTTTTGAAGCCTCCGAACTTGGGAACATTCCCTGAATTTTCCAAGGTCGAGGCCATCTCGTGAAAAGTTATTTATTTTTCAAATGCATGTTGCTGTTTTGAGTATTTTAATTCCAAAAATTAGCATGTTGTGAAATAAATTCTAGAAATATTTGGTGATGTTCTTTATGACCAGAGAACTCTAGGAAAAATAGGACTTGAGTTAATTCACTCAGATTAACCCTAATTGGCTTAAACACCCAAAATAGGTCTTTAATTAATTAGAGTTAACCAGGTATCAAATTGACTTGAAATCAATTCTCCACTGACCTTTAGGATCAGAGGAATCCACCATAAAAATTTGAGATCAATTGGACTTGGTTAGCCCCACTAATTGGGTTGATTAAGCCACTTAGCCATTTTAAACTTTAAAAATTCATAACTTTTAAAATACTTTTTAAAAATTCACCAAATTGGTTTTGGAGCCTCTCTGATATCAGGGGAACCTAAGAAAATTAAAATTTTAATTTTCTAAAAAAGATGATTTTTAATAATATTTTAATATTTTTAATAATTAAAAAATAATAAAAATCACAAAAATAATAAAATTCACCAAAATGTCACATTTTGAATTTTAATCACTTAGGAACAAATCCCACATTTTTCCTAAGTCTATTTAGTGAGATATTAAATTTTAAAGCCCTAGGGTAATTTTAAAATTAAAAAAATGTATTTTCTAGCATTTTCACTAAAATAATTATTATAAATCATAGAAAAATCAGAAAATTGCAAAATTTGTTTCTCTGGTTTCCTTAATATCAGAGAGATTTTTGAAAAATATAAAATCCATTTTTCAACATTTATCTTATTTTTAAATTAATTAACACTCCAAAACTCAAAATAATTATAATAAATAATAATATAATTCAAAAAATCACCAAAATTGGTCCAAGTGCTTCTCTGGTCATTAGGAATGTCCCATAATTTTCTTAAGGACAGAAACTTTCCCTTGGTCATGTTATTAAATTTTCCTTGGAAATCTCTATTTTCCACCAAAAATAATTATATAAATAAATTAAATACAGAAAAATCACATTTTCTCCTCTCATGTCTTTATTGACATATGAGTAAAGTCACATAAAAATTTCAAGTTCATTTGAGTTCAATTTAGTGAGTTATGAAATTATTAAGCTTAAAGGGTAAAATGGTAATTAAAATCTTTAATCCTTAATTAAAACTTTAGGTTTAATAAAAAATCAACAAGTAAAATATTTGATCCTAATCTGATTTGGATGATTGAAATTTAAATAATTAAAGGGTAGAAACCCATTAAACAATTTCAAAATGATTAAACTTTAATTAAATAATGGATTAAATTTGGAAGAATAATAAAATTGGAATCATTAAAATAAGGGATCTTTATTAGGAAGAGATTTATTCTTTAATTTAAAAATCCCTAAATTAATTATATCAACTAATACTCAATTTTTAATTAAAATGATAACTCAAATTTAAAATATTAAAAGACTTAATTTCAATTAAAATTAAAAATAAAGTAAATTAAAGATAAATTAAATTAAGATTAAATTTAAAAATTAAATTAAATTAAATTAAATAATTAAATTAAATTAAATTAAAAAATTAAATTAAATTAAATTAAATAATTAAATTAAATTAAATTAAACAATTAAATTAAATTAATTAAAATTAAATTAAATTAAATTAAACAATTAAATTAAATTAAATTAAAATTAAATTAAATTAAATTAAACAATTAAATTAAATTAAATTAAATAATTAAAATTAAATTAAATTAAATTAAATAATTAAATTAAAGTTAAATCAAATCAAATTAATTAAACATCAAATCAAATTAAATTAAATTAAACTAAATATAAAGCAACTTGAACACTATTCCAAATTTAAACCCTTTAACTTAAATCAAATCATTTGAATACTAATTTACCCTTGAAAGCTTTAGTTATTATAGCTCCTAAATAAAACATTAAATGGAGTGTTACTTTACTCATAGGATATTCAAATGTCCTAGTTCACTGAGCAAGTTAACAAAACTTGAAGACCTCGGACGATCGATTCATTTATATAATTAAATTCATTTGGACTTAAAACAATCCTAGAAATATTGAAAAGATGTTTAAGATCCTTCTTAAGCACTTCCTCAATATGATAGGATATTCATAAGAACAATTGAATTTGATTATTCTTTGATGAAGAAAATCGTCCTTAAACCAAAACACAAAGAACACAGACGTCATAGGAGATGACTAAGCTATAGGATTAGGAATTTGGTAGAAAACCATAACCTTTCCTTAGCTTTACCTAGGAACTTGCTTAAATATTCTAATTGTGTTTTAAGTGCGGCTTGGGATGACGGGAAGACCCCCAGGTACGCTTTTATTTTATTGCAATTTACTTTCTTGCAATTTACTTTCTTGCAATTTACTTTATTGCAAATGCATTTTACTTTTCTTGCATGATAAAACAACTGTTGCATGAAAACCCACACCTTTAGGATAGTCCCTAAAACTAAAACCAAAACTAAGTTAAAAGTCATTGCAAGATAAAATTCACCGCCACAACATTTCAAAAGATAAAACAACTCAAAATTTAATCACAAACAGAACACAAAACTACAATTGCAACTAAATTAAAACGACCTGTTGGATGATCGGGAATACCTCGGATGATGTAACCTACGTGTTGCTAACGGGATTTCCCACGGTCTAAATGAAAGTGTGGAACTCATTCAGTTGAGTTTAGCAAATTCATCTGGACTAAGTGAATCCGATAAAAATAATGATGCCGGAAGGATGGAACCGTGGGATCTTAACCGGTATCGTTATAATCAACTTTAAGATTTGTTTTAAATAAAACATAAAAAAAAAAAAAAAAAAAAACACTTGGAAATTAAGATTTTCTCTAAACCAAAACACTTCTCTCATCCCCTGATTTATGATTTCTAAAACTAAACCTCTGCAACAACAAGGAGCACGGAGCATGGTGGGCGGCATGACCATCGTCATCGGCAAAACTCGAGTCTACATCGGCTAAACATTTCTTAGAATTAAATAACTAAACCATAGGATTTCGAGGTAGCTTGCTCTAGTGCAACATAAATCCTCAACTCTTCGTTAGGCATTTGCATTGCAAATTAAGCCCTAACCTAGGTCTTAGGATTCCGAGGTAGTCGTCCGATACGATATAAACCCTCACATTTTCTAGAGCTTATTTGTTTGATTTTATCATACAAATATAAGCCCTAATTAATTAAAATTGGCAAGATTGAAATATCAAATAAACATTAGGACTTTCCTAAATTCAAGCCAAACAATAGGATAGTCGGGAAATTATCGAAGTTCACTTCGAATCAGTGATTTCTCCTACCTTTCTTCCTTTGGATTCACAAAACAAAATGTTCCAAAATTTGATCCATTCCCTATTGAAATTCCAAAATTCAATCTTTGAAAACCTTAAACTTTGAAATTCTTGAGAGCTGAATCATTGATTATTATCGAGAGTTTTCTTAGGTGATTCCCGTCACTTAAGATGTAATTAACTATAGGGGCTTGCCCTTATAGGGAATTTTAAAGAACCGAGTAATATAAACCCTGTTTAATGTTTTCATATTAAGCGGGGGAAACTTGTCGGCTTATAAAATTGGTTCGCGGACCAAACGGATGTCACTAATCTTCTAGTTTATTTAATCAAGCCCCACCATCAAGCAAGTGTGTCTATCCTTAGGGATAGGTACACGGCTTGTGGTGCGGTGCTCGTTTATATAAACTATTTGGGATGTGAGATCGGTTTGATTTCATATCTTAAAATCTTCAAATTTAAAAATTATTTTTAAAATCAAATACTACTTTTCAAATTATTTATTTTAATTAAATTAAAAATATGCCGACGAGGATTTCACGGCGACTCACTGCTGAGGATAATTCCTCTCTCCATTATAATCAAATAATTCGCTTTCAAAAATCGGTAGTGTATCCATGTCCCTAATGGATCAAACTACCCTTCTTTCCGTTGGAATACTATGTTCATTTCTATCTTGAACAAGTATAGCCAACATTCTCTCGGATTTAGGAGCCACTTTGTTTAGACACCCCTAAACGGAGAGGTTCCGAGATCCTTTTACCTCATTTCCGAGGTGGGGTGGACCCCCGATAGGTGTTAGTTTAGGAGTGATCCTTCGAGTCGGGAAGTCTTGCTTAAGACTTTCTTTTCCTTTCGAATCGGTTTCCTTACCTTCTCTACACCTTTGAACGTTCCGTTCTAAATAAACAAACCCTCTAATAAGTGATTCTTTTAACAAATGATAAATACATGAACAAAGAATGAGTTCGGACTCTTTTCAATTCCTTTCTTTTCGTCCCGAAGAAAAGAAGCATAACTTGGGACCGACAACCGGAATCTACCTCGCGAAATGGAAGCCCCGAAGCCGATTTTCTCCTTCACCAACGGATCGGACTTCGCCGTCTATAAGGATGAACTGCCCGACAATGGGGTCATCCGATTCGGACGAGGATTTGAAAACACGAACGTCAAGGTCACCGACGTCTCCCTCTTTGCACCGACAAACAAGGTATCCGAAGCCGAGGAGCCACCGCTCGAGTTCAACCTCAGGTCGACCCAAGAGTTTCCTCCCCTGCAAAGGGTCCCGACTAGGAGGAGTACTGTCGTCCGCAGGAGGACTGTTCTCACTACCCCCACTGGTCTAGTTGTTTCTGCACCTACCCCGACTTCTGCCAAATCAAAGGGGAAAGAAATCCAGAACTATGGTAAACCTGTTACCGTGGAGGGTACGGATCTTCCTGTAAGACCTTCTGTCTTCGAAATCGGGTCCAGTTCGAAGATTCCTTCGCTGACAAAGACCCAAAGAAGAAATAGAAATAGAAAGATCGCCAGGGAAGCCAGAGCTGCTGAGATTGCCTTCCTAGAGGAAATTCCAGAGTTACCAGAATATACACCGTTACCGAATATACACCACCGCTCGACTACATACCACTTTTGGGAGGAAGCGAGGTTCCATCCCCTCTCCGCCGGCAGAGGATGAGGAGAATGTTCGCAATATTGTCGCCACATTACCACGAGCCCGCATACTACAACGATAGCCGCAAGAAAAGAATCGAACTACGCCGTTTGCTCGACTGCAAACTTTGGTAGAAAAGCTAGCAAAGAAGGAAAAGCGCCCGTGTCGGAAATTCTACGAAGGATAGGGCGGGTGCCGATCAAATCCCGTCTTGGGCCCCGAGTAGAGCCCGCCGTCATGATAGAAAAGCCGAGCAAGAGAATGAAGGCTAGCCCGCTCGTCGTAGTATCGGGATTACAGATTAGGGAGGATACCACCTTCCGACATTTGGCCGATAGACCATCCGGTCATAGACCTTCCGTCGCTAGAAGGATGGTGTGGCGTCCCACTACGGGGCGATTGAGGCCGAAACGACGGCCGAGAGAGAAAGTCTCGCCGGGAGGCTCGAATCCGAAGAAAGCGCTACTCGCGATGAAGGGGACTCGTGAAAAAGGACCCGGCAACCATCGCATGACAACCACAAAGATACACGAAAGCTCCGCTAGAAGATGCCATGGAAAAGTTGAGAACCGACATCCGACGGTTGGCGAAAGAAAGAGAAGAAAAGTTCGGAGATGAGATCGACTCATCGGAATTCATGGACAACGAATATGCGGAAATCAACATGGTTGAGACACGAGCTTCATCATCTTCTCGAGGTGCTCCTGCAGCCGCGCAGAAGAGAGGAGCCGGAACCGATGAAGAGACGGCTTCGAGGAAAAGGACGACACGATCGCTCAAATGGCGAAGAGGATGGAAGAGATGGCCATAGCTCTAGCCACTCTCCAAAGTCAAGTACAACCACATAGAGAGACACCCCCGGAAGTCATTCACATCGTAGACGGAGGAAGGAAATTACATCCGTCTATGGGGATGACCAGCTGAAAAAGGATACAACACAAAGTATGATCCCTGAAAAGGATATCAAGAACTTGGTAGAACAGCAGGTGCGAGAAGCCCTAGCACAATCGAAGAACGGGACATCTATTCGGACGGGTAGACCTTACCCGGAAGAATTCGACGCTGTCCGATACCCAAAGGGCTTCGTACCACCTCTCGTTTAAGACCTTCGACGGAACCGGGAACCCCGACGAGCATGTTGCACACTTTCGTGCCGGTTGTTGCAATGCCGGCGGGAGCGATGCGCTACTCTTCCGACGGCTTGTTAGCGATCCGTCGTGGATCGCCTTCGACCGGTATGCGAATTACCCAACGGATGCAGTAAAGACATTCTCGCAGCTAGAGAGCCTCTTCATTAAGCGATTTGCGGAGCTCGAGCACCACATCACTATAGGTGATTTAGTGGTAGAGAAACAAAGGCCGAATGAAACTTTGGTGGATTACATACTTCGATGGAGAAACTTAAGCATGAAGTGTGAACCACAACTCGCAAGAACAACATGCGAGTCGGCATCTTGCTTAAAAGCATTCACGGCCCGATAGCACTTCTCCTCGAGGGATTCACTATTAAGACTTTTGAGAAGTTGTTAAGCAAGGCCGGAAGCTTGCAAGAAGAGGCGAAGCAATTAAGTTTTGCCGACAAGACGGACAAGCGAAGCCGGTGAAGACTTTCGAAAAGAAATGCGGGGTCGTTGCGGCGAGTTGACAAAGGCAAACAACCGATGCAAATACCACCGGAACGGCCGCGAAGCAACCACAACAAAATTACCGAGCAACCCCGGTCCAGCTATCGGTCGTCTCCGCGAGTATGAACAACCGTCTCGTCCGCAACGTACATTGAGGGAGCTTCGAGCAGAGAATATCCGTTCAAAAATGAAGCGAGTACCAAAGATGTTCCGTAGCTTAATGAAAACTCCAGATTTCCAGTGCAGAGCCCAAAAGACCGGAGGAAGTCAACAAGAAAGGTGATCCCAACTTTTGCCCCTACCATCGGATGCTTGGGCACAAGATAGAAGACCGCATTACCTTCGAAAGTTGGCTCAACGACAACCTTCGAAAAGGAAATATAACAATCCCGAAGGAGTACATGAAGGAACCCCGTAAAGGAGGTTCCGTCGATGTTATCTCAACCGATCCCGTCATCCCGATAGATCCCTATGCAACCGACGATGGATGGACTACCGCTCGGACGAGATCTTCGAAGAAGATTTTAGACAACATCCGAACCGCTTCGGTGCGAGCTTCGATTCGGAGTTCGAGACACGTTAAGCCGGTACTATCACTTGCGATAGAAGAACCACCTCGACAGGAGACAATCGAAGAGAAGAAGAAAATTGACGAAGAAGAGGGGACCGAGATTCCTAAGGCTAGACTAGGGGTTGCTTATCCTAGGATAGTTGTTTCCGATTCGGGGGAGAAATCCCTCGAACCTCCGATTTTGTATGATTATCCGCTCACTTCGGTGGGATCATATAATGATAAGGGTGATGGCGTTGGCTACGTTTTGATTCGTTTCTAACGATTACGTAACTAGCGACAATCCGGGCGTCGATTTCGATACCAACAACAATTCTCAAATCATACATGATCTCGACGATCAAAATGACGAAGAAGGCATCCATCAAGGAGGCTACGAGAGTTCAACAAGCAACGGATCTATCTGTGAGTTTCGAGGAGCTCCGAGTTACTGATAGAGTTAGAGCCTTCGGATTTGGAAGATAATCCGGAAGAGCCGATCATTCCGATTCGGGGAGGAGACACCGACAAACTCAACACTAGATTCAGAAGAAATTACAGAAGTCAACCTAAGAAGTGGAAAAGTTCTACCTCCGAGAATGGGTCCAAAAGACAAAGGAAAGCAGGTGGTTGTTCAAGAAGAACCAACCCAAGCGGAAGACATACCCGTTCGAGAAGAAGCCGAGACGCATGAGAATAAAGTGGACTACAACGTGCTAGCCCATCTTAGGAAACTACCAGCCAAACTGAGCATCTACGATGCTCTCATCTTATCAAAAGAGATGAGAGAAGCTCTGATCAAGGCCTTACTTGATCCAGAAATTTGCTTAGCTCAAATGGCCGGAGATTCCTTAGATGAGGTTTGCTCGTTAAAGGAACAGCGAGGTGTTACCTTCACGGACAATGACCTACTACTTGGGACGGCGAGATCACAACCGACCGTTGTACATTTCGGTTACAATTGGGAAGTTTACGCTCTCCGCAGTATTGGTGGATCCGGGAGCATCAATCAATATAATGAGTCTTCGAACACTAGCATACTTGGAAATTGATGCTCGTGAGCTCGAGGCCGACAAAATGTTATTAAGAGGATTCAACCGGAAAGGAGAAAGAGCCCTCGGGTCAATAACGCTACCGATGAAGACCGGTGATTTAGCAAAGACAACCGCAAAATTTCATATAATCGATTCGAAACGTCGTTTAACGCTCTCATGGGCCGACCATGGATACATGAAAACAGGATGGTACCATCATCTCCGCATCGGTGCATCAAATATTACGATGGAGGGGAACGAGTGCATCAAAGGAGACTTACAACCATTCTCCGTACATGAAATTGGAATCCATGAAGATGCGGCTTATTATGCACCGCCAAAGAAAACAATCTTCTCGAGAGATACCATAACAAATGAAGCAAAGAAAGTTCGGGACAACGAAGAACCTGAAGTTCTAGTCCAACGATCACTCACCACTCCCTTCCGGCGAGATGGTGAAGGTTTCTCCACAACTCGCATCCGAGGTCGAGGCGGGGACGAGGCCGTGGTAGAGACACTAGGACAATTGGACGGAAGAAACCGGCCATCAATGTTGATTGGGAAGATAGTTACGAAGAAGAAAAAGAAATCAAGCAAGAAGCGACGACAATAAGTCGAAAGAAGCCGCAATACAAGATCTCCCTCGAAGATGAAAAGAACGAAGAATACAAATCGATGTACGAGAAGATTAACCACTACGTACATACTATGACCCTAACTCCGATCCATTCTAATAAGATCGAGGGTATGGAGGTCAAAGAGGTACGTAGTGACGGTGCAAAGCCGATCAAATTCTACCGTGGTGCTTCTTCTTCCAAAGCCGAGAATAATGTACAATTCGAAGATGTCACTTCATCGAATTAATGGAATTACCTTTTGAGTGGTACTCTCCCGTGTTCAAAATTTAATTCAACGTGGTTTCTTACCTCGACAATGGACAAAAGGCCAATCACAACATTTTGAAAAGTTATGGAATAACTCGGCCGTCCTCCCAATTCAAAGTATGGACTCGGATTCGGCACGGTAGGGTCGATTGACGATATCGAATTTTGCTTGGTTGTCACTTGCAAGTCCAATGAAAACTGCATGGAAACTACGGACGAACTCGAAGATTTACAAATTGGAGACGCTCCACCGGAATTCGAAGAAGAAATTAAATCCATGATAGATGAGTTAACGGAAGTTAACTTAGGTACTAGCGAAGAGCCTAGACCTACCTTTGTTAGCTCCTTACTCAATAAAGAAGACTCCGAAGAAATAATCAAATTGTTAATGGAATTTAAAGATCTGTTTTGCTTGGAGCTACGATGAAATGCCGGGATTAGCCCCGAGGTTGCGGTCCATAAGCTAGGAGTGGATCCTACTCGTTCCGGTCGGACAAGGTCCCGAAGAATGCGTCTGGAAATCGAACAACAAGTCATAGCCGAAGTTAAAAAGCTAATAGACGCTAAATTTGTCCGTGAAGAACAATACCCGACTTGGCTAGCCAACGTAGTGCCGGTCGAAAGAAGAATGGTCGAGATCGGAATTTGTGTGGACTTCAGAGATTTAAACAAGGCATGTCCAAAAGATGAATTCCCTCTACCGATTCCAGAGCCGATGATCGATATTGCTTCGACACATGAAATATTCTCATTCATGGATGGATCTTCAGGATACAACCGGATAAAAATGGCTCCGAGAAGATGAAAAGCTTACGGCATTCGGAACGCCGATCGGAGTATTTTGTTACACGGTGATGCCATTCGGATCGAAGAACGCAGGAGCAACTTACCAAAGAGCAATGACAAGAATTTTTGATGATCTCATCCACAATCAAGTCGAGTGCTACGTGGACGATGTCGTCATCAAAAGCAAAGTAAAGGAAAACCACTCGTATGATTTGAGAATTGTTTTCGAACGATTAAGACAATTTAACCTTAAGATGAATCCCTTAAAATGCGCCTTCGGCGTCACCTCCGGGAAATTCTTAGGATTCGTTGTCCGACATCGTGGAATTGAAATCGACCCGGAGAAGATTAAAGCCATCTTAGAAATGCCGCCTCCCAAAACCTTAAAACAACTACGATCTTTTCGAGGGAAGCTGGCATATCTTCGACGCTTTATCTCAAACTCGTCGGGTAGGTGTCGGCCTTTCTCGGCACTAGTTAAAAAGGACGCCAAATTTATTTGGGAAGAGAAATGCCGAAGGCCTTCGAAGACATTAAACAATATTTAATGACACCTCCTGTCTTAGCAGACCCCGAGTCTCGGAGTAGACCAGCGATACTTTACACCGCGGCTCTAGACGACTCCCTCGGAGCCCGTTGCCTGGGTCGATGATGAGGGTAAAGAAAATGCTCTTTACTACTTAAGCCGTCGTTTACTTCCGACGGAGGTAAGGTATCCCGCAAATGAAAAGCATTGTTTGGCCCACGATCTTCGCCGCTCAAAAGCTCGGGCACTACATGCTTTCTCATAAGGTCAACTTGATTTCGAAGTTTAATCCATTGCAATACTTGATGACTCGTCCAACACTTTCCGGCGGACTTGCCGGATGGTCAATGATATTATTGCAATTCGATATAACTTTCGTGCCTCTCGCGTGCGTAAAGGGACAAGTCTTAGCAGACTTCCTCGCGAGCACACCCTTTGCGGCCGAATCTCCTCTCGATGACGATCCGCCGGATGAACAAATAATGAGCCTAGAAGACCACGATGATCGACGTTGGGAATTGTATTTCGACGGAGCATCTTCGGCACACAAAGACGAAGAATCGCAAGTGATAGTGCCGGTAAGGCGAGGAATCGGGCTAATCTTTATAACACCGGAGCGGGGGATGTTAAGATACTCCTACCACTTGACGGAACCGTGTACAAACAACGAAGCGTAATACGAAGCCCTCATAACGGGATTGGAATTAACCATTCGAATGGGGATAACGAGACATCAACATCTACGGGGATTCACGGTTAATCATTCGACGGATCGTCGGACAATACGGAATTTTTAAACCAAGACTCGAACAATACTTCCGGTATGCCATACAGTTGTTGGAACGGATTCCAAATGTGACAATCTACAAAATTCCTAGAAAAGAGAATGCTTTAGCGGATGCTTTAGCCCGTCTCGCAAAAGAATTTGCCTGTTTGCAAGATGAATCGATGGAAGTGTCGGTTCACGGACGTCGAGTCCTATCACGACTTGACATAGACATGATACACAAATCGAGAAAAGAAAAAGAATCGAGTTGCGGTAGTGACGGAAAACACGAGAAGATTGGCGACGGCCATTGATGAACTACACCGCAAACGAGAAAGCTACCGGACGATAGGTCGCCGGCCCATCGGATCAAGAAAAGAACTCGTCTTACGCATTAATAAACAACACATTATACGGAAGGTCTTTTGATCGAAATGTGGTAAGGTGCCTAAGCGGGTCCGAGGCCCGTGAAATTGTTAAAGAGGTGCATTCGGGACTCTGTGGCGCTCACCGGTCGGGTCCAAAGATGAAAATGAAAATTAAAAGACTAGGGTACTACGGCCCTCGATGATGACCGATCGCATGAAAATCGCCGAGAGCCGTCACCAATGCCAAGTGCACGGAGTGGTTCTACATCAACCTCCAAATGTGCTACACCCGACAATTGCGTCGTGGCCGTTTGAATGTTGGGGCACAGATATAGTGGGTCCGATAGAACCACCATCTTCAAAAGGACATCGTTTCATTCTTGCGGCTACAGATTACTTTTCCAAGTGGGCAGGAGCAGTTCCACTTAGAGAAGTGAAAGCACACCACGTGCTACGGTTTTCAAGAACCAAGTTGTCTACCGTTTCGGAGTGCCGCGCGAGGATCATCTCGGATAATGGGTCGGCATTCGGAAGCACACAAATCAACAATTTTGTCGGGAGACACGGAATCGATCGGCGATACTCGACAATTTACTACCCAAGAGCAAACGGCCTCGGCGAGGCTTTTAATAAAACTCTCGTTCAAATCTTAAAGAAAACCTTGGACGATAATAAGAGAAATTGGCACGAGAAATTGTTAGAAGCCTTATGGGCCTACCGGGACAACCTTCGAACTCCTACTCGAAGCTACACCTTACGCTCGCGGTGTATGGGTCCGAGGCGAGTGTTACCTTTAGAGGTTCGACTTCCTTCACTCGAAATTGCAATTGCAAATAAGATCACGACGAAGAAAACGCCGGATTACGACTCGAAGAATTAGAAAGCTTGGAAGGGAAAAGACTTGCGGCGACAACGAATTTAGAACTATACCAAGCTAAGATGGTTCAAGCCCATGACAAACTGGTCCGCCCAAGAACCTTCAAAGTTGGTGACTTAGTTCTCGTTCTCAAGAGACCTATTCTTGCACACCGCAAGATAGGAGGAAAATTTGAACCCACTTGGGAAGGACCGTTTGTGGTTGAAGCAGTATACTCAGGAGGTTCCTACCAGCTAGTGAATTGCCGGGGAGAACGACATATGCTTCCGATCAACGGACGATACTTGAAAAAATATTACGCTACCTGATGTTTCGAAGGAATGAATTCTTCATCCCTAAGAAACACGGGTGAAGTAATTACTTGTGATTGGGTCCGAACCCAAAAAATAATAAAATGTGCTAAGATAAATAAAATCATGATAATTAAGTTTTCCTTGTTTCCTTTTTCAAATCAAGATCTCTTTCCGGATCTTATCCTACTTCATTCCTGTTAAATTTCAAAATATAAGAATAATGAAAAAATGTATCTTTAATAAACATTTTCTTAATGTTCTTGTTCTTAGTACAGACCCTGATCCTTTTCCTTGTCTTTTCGCAGGGAAATGTCGAACGGGCGGTTGGTCTTGAACTTTAAGAATGGCGTAAGCCTTGCACTCGATGAAAAGAGGGTGAAAGATGGAGCGATAATCGAGATTGACTCGGATTTCGCACCGGCGGAGCCTACAGTACGAGGAAAGTGACTGGGTCCCAGTTAACCGAGAAGAACTACCCGGGCAGACAGTGATGAAAGTGGGTGGCCCAAGCCACCAATCCAACAACAAGAAAAGAAAAGCAAACACCGAAGAAGACAAGAAAATGAAGTCCGTAGTCACTACAGCGGAGGGCGGGCTTGTCGGCGCCGCGCCCGCGAGAGATTCAAGAAGTTCGGAGGGCTACTCTCGCGACCACGCAACGAAGAAATAAGAATCGCCGCATCCGTAAAATGTTAACAAAACTAGGCTGCGGACCGGCGCGATGAGACAGTTGCTAATGCCGGCACTCACATTTCAAGGACACCGGTTCACCAGGAACTCGAAAAAGGAGGCCGGCTCCTAGAATAACGAAAGAACCGGGGAAATCTCCGAGAAGATCGAAGAAAGAAGGCTACCACGCCATCGGATAGAACCACCGGCGGTGCATGACCTTGTTGCAGAAGCAACCCGGGGGATGTCCCGACGGGCATCATCCCCGAGGAGCCGAGGTATGCGGGGAACGTGAAGGGATTGAACCATATATCCCACAATATGTCACAAGGCCTCGCCATCTCGCGGATCATTCCGGAATACGAGCCGGAGAGGATGCGAATGTTGAAAAGAAAACTTTCGAATACTTCGAGAGAATTAAAGGAAGAAGAATCAACATACTAGAAGGCCTCGAGCTACACACCAGACGTATTCTCGGAGTATGAACAACGGCAAATCGTGGATCGTATCCGGGATCCGAAAAGAATGGGCCGAGCGAGCCGCCCGAGGAAAACACATACTCGAACCCGGAGATGGATGCCGGGGAAAGGAAGAATCACAATACAATGCGGATGCTCGCTACAACTTTCGTTGAAGACGAGAAGGGAAACCCACCAGGGATACTTCGTCATGGGCAAGTAGATCCGATGCCATTAGTTATCAAGAGAATGGTGAAAAGATTGATAACATGGAGGGTACTTGCCGCAGATTGCATACCCAATAGTTGCATTATCAACATCTACAAACGGGGTGATCGCATACCCCCACATATTGATCACCACGACTTCGTCGGACCTTTCGCACGATCTCTTTCTTGAATGAGTGCAACATCATGTTCGGATCCGACCTCCGGATAGCGAGCCCGGGTGAGTTCCGAGGGCCGGTAAAGATACCTTTACCGGTGGGTTCCGTCATGATGCTGCGAGGTAACGGAGCGGATATCGCAAAGCATTGCATACCGGGGGTGCCGATGGAGCGAATCTCGGTTACTTTCGGGAGGATGGACGACGAGCAAAATACCTTACCATTTCCAACCGGATCCGAGCTAGAGAACCTCCGGCCTTACGAGCCGTGAGTTACATGGGAAATATCACACCTCCGATGTACATCCAGCAGGCATCCTTGCCGAGGATGGCTTGGAAGGTGATGTTATTGACCATGTACCTCACTATTCGGACATGGATTTTTTGACGGATGATTCTTTTGATGGATCAACAAAGATCATACACGATCCGTTTTGAGTCTACATGGATTGTATGAAATATATTCCGGATCGAGTTGTACGACGTATTTTCAACATGATTGGAATGAAAGTGACCATGTCACGTTTTTGGCCTTCACCTCTTTTGTGCAAATTGATTGGGAAACGCCATTAAAGTTAAATGAACTTCGAACAAAGAACAGAAAAGAAAAAAAAGAGAATAAAAGAAAACTTTCTAAAAAAAAAAAAATCTGAAAAATGACAAACACTAAGTTCACATGAACATTAAATAAACAATAAAATAAAATTTGAACCATTAAAAGATAAACGAAATCAACATGAATGATAAATCAATCCAAAGAAATTCTCAATCAATTTCAATTCAAACTTTCAAATCGAATCAAATTTCAATCTTTCCAAACTTCAAAATCAAATTCCATCCTTCCAAACTTCCAAATCAAATCATCTCAATCAAAATCTAAATCCAATCTCGATCAAGTTTCAAACTTGATCTTTCAAATTTCAAATCAAATCATTAAATCAAGTTTCAATCGAGTTCAAACTCATCCTTCCAAATTTCCAAATTTCCAAATTCAATCTTTCCGAGCTTCAAGTCTCAATCAAATTCAAATTCAATCTCTATCAAATCTCGAATCCGATCTTCTAGATCTTACATCGAAATTCAATCTTTTGAGTCAGATTTTACATCCGACTTCTGCTAGGATTCTCTTCCTATTGCACTGAAATACATCAAAATTCAAACTTTTGGGTCGAGGATTTTACATCCAAGACTGCACTGCTTTAGGATTCTCTTACTATTGCACCGAAATACATCAAAATTCAAACTTTTGAGTCGAGGATTTTACATCCAAGACTGCACTGCTTTAGGATTCTCTTCCTATTGCACTGAAATACATCAAAATTCAAACCTTTTGGGTCGAGGATTTTACATCCAAGACTGCACTGCTTTAGGATTCTTTTCCTATTGCACTGAAATACATCAAAATTCAAACTCTTTTGGGTCGAGGATTTTACATCCAAGACTGCACTGCTTTAGGATCCTTTTCCTATTGCACTGAAATACATCAAAATTCAAACCTTTTGGGTCGAGGATTTTACATCCAAGACTGCACTGCTTTAGGATTCTCTTCCTATTGCACTGAAATACATCAAAATTCAAACTCTTTTGGGTCGAGGATTTTACATCCAAGACTGCACTGCTTTAGGATTCTCTTCCTATCGCACTTCGAAATACATCAAAATTCAAACCTTTTGGGTCGAGGATTTTACATCCAAGACCGCACTTGCTTTAGGATTCTCTTCCTATCGCACTCGAAATACGTCAAAATTCAAACTTTTTGGGTCGAGGATTTTACATCCAAGACCGCACTTGCTTTAGGATTCTCTTCCTATTGCACTTTGAAATACATCAAAATTCAAAACTTTTGGGTCGAGGATTTTACATCCAAGACTGCATTGCTTTAGGATTCTCTTCCTATTGCACTGAAATACATCAAAATTCAAAACTTTTGGGTCGAGGATTTTACATCCAAGACTGCACTGCTTTAGGATTCTTCTCCTATTGCACTGAAATACATCAAAATTCAACCTTTGGGTCGAGGATTTTACATCCGAGACTACGTTTAGGATCTTTCCCTATCGCATGAAATACATCAAATCGAATTCCGGGTTAAGGAATTTACATCGAGACTGCATTCTAGGATCTTTCCCTATCGCAATGAAATACATCAATAAATCAAATTCTTGAGGTTAAGGATTTTACATCCAACACCACTTTGCTGTGAGATATCTTCTCATTGCAACGATTCAATCTAATCAATTCAATTTTCTTTCGAGGTTGGAGATGTTACATCTAAAACCTCAAAATCCTAATTTTCATTTCAAATCAAATCCCTCAAATTAATTTTGACAAAACTTCAATCTAAATTGAAACTCCAAACTAAAATTTAAACTCACACATCAAAACATAAATTGAAGCAAAATAAAATCTAAATCGAAATTCCCTCAGATCTTGTGATTTGGGATTTACCTCCTTTTCCTTTCCCGGCGAGAGTTCGAGAATCTCCGGTTCCGGAGATATACTTGACACTCCCCAGCGGAAACTCTTCTACTTCGTCCTAAGTTCGTCACTTGGACATCCGTGTTGGTTTCGTTGATCGCTTCGGTCAACACCATCGCGCGGTGTGCTCCGTCGGCTCACCACACCTATTGGGGGTCCATTTGTTGACCTCATTTTTGATGAGGTCTTCCTTTTCTTCTTTTTAGTGCTTAGGATCTAGCCTTAGGCTTTTCCTTTGACTATCTTAGAGGACTAGAATTGGGACCCGCCTTTTAGAAATTCAAACCACTTCTAAACTCCCTGCCAAACTCCACAAACTTGACTATAGACCCCTAATCACCTAGAGGGTTGAAATCAAATATGGAAGTTTAAAGGATGAGTTCCTATAGGACTCTTTGGCCTTAGGATCGCTCACAGGTGGCTCGGTGCAGTGAAGGGGCCGACTTACACTACACTTACACACTACATTTCCACACACTTCCTAAAACCACACCCATACCCAACTTGACCTCCGACTCGTGTAGGTGATTCACATGGATGGTCCTTAACCCCTAAGCCCTCGGGCGAGAGGGTTAGGAACAACATAGTGAATGCCTCAAATGAGTCCTTTCATGGCTCATATGGGCTTGAAATGGCTTCATGGCTCAACCAAAATGATTTCACCCCACCCAAATTCACCCAATCTTCAATTTCCCAAATTTTCAATTTTTGACCCCGGGACCCTACACCTACTAAACCTACCCAAAACCGCTGAATTACCCAAATTTTTGCAAAATCTCCAAATTACCTAAAATTTTCCAAAATCAATCCCAAACACCTCCACATCACTCAAATTGATCATCCATACCCAAAAATACCAAAAATTCCAAGAAAACCCCCAATACCCTCCAAATACCCAAAATACCCTTCTTGGCCTAAAAATCCAAAAATTCAGAAAATTCCCAGAAAATTCCAGAAAATCCCAAATATTCCCAATTTCATTTTGTCCAACTACACCATGGGCCAATTTTGTCAATTTACCCTACTTTTGTCAAAACCCCCAAATTGACCCATTTTAACCCAAAGTGGACCCGATGTCAAACCAAACATACCCAATTGACCCCAATTTTGGTCCAATTCAATTCTAAACTTCAATTCAACATTCCCAATACCAATTTAGACCAAATCCAAGTCCAATTTGATTGACATTTGGATCCAATTTCACTTTGGGCCTTAAAGCCCAAATTTGGACCCATGACCCAAACTTAGCCCAAACTAACCCAATTCAACTCCAATTAACCCCAAATCTTTTCTAAACCTTCCTTAACATCCTCATAAACAAAACACTAACATGATTTGCCCAAGATTTTGACCCAAACCCCACTCAAATTCAACCCAAAATCAAAAAGCCCAATTTTGACCTAAACCCAGAATCTAACCCAAATAGGCCCAAACCTCAAAATTAAAACCCAACCAAAGCCAAAACCTCTTTGAAACACTCCCATAAACATTTCTTAATATTTATTTTACATCAATTTCAACCCTAGCCCAACATTGGCCCAAGTTAGCCCAATTTGACCTACATTGGCCCATTCACCAAAAGAATTCAAATCCAACCCAATTCAAGTCCAAACTACCCCAAATTTGCTTCAAGTCACTCATGACACATCCATGAGCTAAACCCAATAATTATTTGGCCCAACCTCTTTACAAAATTTCATCCCAAAATCCATTTTAAAATTCAAGAGCCCACTTTCCTAATCCATCTTAAAAGCTCATCTAAAACCCTTTCAAAAAAGCCCAAAATTCTTCCAAGGCCCATATGACATTTCCCCTCATCATACTTTCAATTAAAATCATCCCTAAGTCCTAAATTCATCATCAAATAATTCCAAATCAAGCCTCATGCCAAATCACCCCTAAATACCAAAATTTTCCTTAAATCCATTTCCATGAAATTGACTTTACTTTTCCCAAGCCAAATGGAGCCATGGAGCCATGCATAAGCCATATGCAAGCCATGAGAGCCTCTTTACATGTCACCATGCCATTTTGGGCAAAAGGAGGAGGCTCTTTCCTTAACTCCTAAAGGTGGTTAACCACTTACATGATTCCACTAAACCATGCTTAAGCCTAATTGTACTTGGATTGTGACTTGACCCCACTAATCAAGCTGATCCAAATCACTTTCTCCTCGGCCTAAACCAGGCCTTGGGTGGTGCACCTAGCCCAAATGGGTGGGTTGACCCATTTAGGTCCAAATCTAGCCATGCCCCATTCCACTTTGGATCAAAGCCTTTACACATGTCCATGGCCGATTGATTGCACAAACCTCCAGCCCACGACCCACCCGACCTTGAGGGTGACCCATGCTCGGCCGGCCGGCCACCAGGCCGCCGGAAAACACCATGGCCGAGAGCTCACATGTGAGCCAACATTGAAATTCTCACTGGCCGAGCTGCCCCATCCCTAGTGGTCACCATGGCCGATCTTCTCCTCACTAGCAGCGGCTCGATCCCGAGCCCTAACTCTCCCCGGGAGGCCTCCCAGCCCTCTCTATTTAAACTCCTCACCCTCTCGGCCATGAGGGGAGCCAAGCACAAACCTTGCCGAAACTCGCCAAAATTGTTCCAAACCCTTCACCATCCTTAGAGCGAGTTGATCCCCAGGTGTCGATTTGCCCTAATCCCCACTCAACGAGCCCGATTTCTCAGCTGAAATTCCACCTCAAAACCAGGACACTTTGCCACGGTGAGCCAATCCTCAAATTGATCGGTCCTACACCTTCACTGGACCAAGAGGAGAAGTTTCCCACCGAAAGCCCCATCTCCAGGCCACCCGAGTTGCTCCGACCTCCGAAGCTTTGTGATCGGACGTGGTCACTTTCATAGCTAGGCAATTCACCGGACCGAGGAGACTTCATCCGGAGCTTGCTGGGACCCAATCGAAGGTGCAACAACTCTCGGATTGAAGCCACACTTCTCCGAGCTAAGGTATGAGTTAACGATTCATCCCGAGCTTCGGGAGATTCTCCATTTCAAATGCCTTAGTTTCGATGCATGTTAGCCGTATAGATGTGTTCGTCTCTTCAAGACGAATCCATAGAGCATAAGAACATGAAAATCCATTGAGAATCGAGTGAGATCTTAGGGATTTAGTGTGGACGGCTCTCGGGTGAGAACACTTGGGGACGATGAACGGATGCGAATCCATTCGATACACGCGCGCACGGACGGCCGAGGATTGCGTCGGACCGGGGAGACGGTACGAGAACCGCGGGGCCGGGCTGGCTGACTCGGGTGGCGGCGTCGAATGGGAGCGCGACGCGTGTGCGTTCGGAGGCTGCCAGAGGTTGACGCGAGCGCCGCGTGGATAAATAGAAAATTAGGGTATTTTCTATTTATTTAATTCACTAAACTTCAAAAATTCATATCTCTTGTGTAGAAAAATCACAAAAATAAAATAAAAATACCTCTTGCTCGGTGAACGAGAGGAGAATAATGTGGAAAAGAAATCATTTAATTTAATTAAGTATTTTATTTTTTATGATTTATTTACTCTCTGCATACATTTAATTCTCCATGCATGTATACAATTCACCATGGCATGAGACCATAGGGCTTTTGAAGCCTCTGAACTTGGGAACATTCCCTGAATTTTCCAAGGTCGGAGGCCATCTCTGTGAAAAGTTATTTATTTTTCAAATGCATGTTGCTTGTTTTGAGTATTTTAATTCCAAAAATTAGCATGTTGAGAAATAAATTCTAGAAATATTTGGTGATGTTCCTTATGACCAGAGAACTCTAGGAAAAATAGGACTTGAGTTAATTCACTCAGATTAACCCTAATTGGCTTAAACACCTAAAATAGGTCTTTAATTAATTAGAGTTAACCAGGCATCAAATTGACTTGAAATCAATTCTCCACTGACCTTTAGGATCAGAGGAATCCACCATAAAAATTTGAAGTCAATTGGACTTGGTTAGCCCCACTAATTGGGTTGATTAAGTCACTTAGCCATTTTAAACTTTAAAAATTCATAACTTTTAAAATACTTTTTAAAAATTCACCAAATTGGTTTTGGAGCCTCTCTGATATCAGGGGAATCTAAGAAAATTAAAATTTCAATTTTCTGAAAAAGTTGATTTTTAATAATATTTTAATATTTTTAATAATTAAAAAATAATAAAAATCACAAAAATAATAAAATTCACCAAAATGTCACATTTTGAATTTTAATCACTTAGGAACAAATCCCACATTTTTCCTAAGTCTATTTAGTGAGATATTAAATTTTAAAGCCCTAGGGTAATTTTAAAATTAAAGAAATGTATTTTCTAGCATTTTCACTAAAATAATGATTATAAATCATAGAAAAATCAGAAAATTGCAAAATTTGATTCTCTGGTTTCCTTGATATCAGAGAGATTTTTGAAAAATATAAAATCCATTTTTCAACATTTATCTTATTTTTAAATTAATTAATACTCCAAAACTCAAAATAATTATAATAAAAATAATATAATTCAAAAAATCACCAAAATTGGTCCAAGTGCTTCTCTGGTCATTAGGAATGTCCCCTAATTTTCTTAAGGACAGAAACTTTTCCCTTGGTCATGTTATCAAATTTTCCTTGAAAATCTCTATTTTCCACCAAAAATAATTATATAAATAAATTAAATACAGAAAAATCACATTTTCTCCTCTCATGTCTTTATTGACATATGAGTAAAGTCACATAAAAATTTCAAGTTCATTTGAGTTCAATTTAGTGAGTTATGAAATTATTAAGCTTAAAGGGTAAAATGGTAATTAAAATCTTTAATCCTTAATTAAAACTTTAGGTTTAATAAAAAATCAACAAGTAAAATATTTGATCCTAATCTGATTTGGATGATTGAAATTTAAATAATTAAAGGGTAGAAACCCATTAAATAATTTTAAAATGATTAAACTTTAATTAAATAATAGATTAAATTTGGGAGAATAATAAAATTGGAATTATTAAAATAAGGGATCTTTATTAGGAAGAGATTTATTCTTTAATTTAAAAATCCCTAAATTAATTATATCAACTAATACTCAATTTTTAATTAAAATGATAACTCAAATTTAAAATATTAAAAGACTTAATTTCAATTAAAATTAAAAATAAAGTAAATTAAAGATAAATTAAATTAAGATTAAATTTAAAAATTAAATTAAATTAATTAAAATTAAATTAAATTAAATCAAACAATTAAATTAAATTAATTAAAATTAAATTAAATTAAATCAAACAATTAAATTAAATTAAATTAAAATTAAATTAAATTAAATTAAACAATTAAATTAAATTAAATTAAATAATTAAAATTAAATTAAATTAAATTAAATAATTAAATTAAAGTTAAATCAAATCAAATTAATTAAACATCAAATCAAATTAAATTAAATTAAACTAAATATAAAGCAACTTGAACACTATTCCAAATTTAAACCCTTTAACTTAAATCAAATCATTTGAATACTAACTTACCCTCGAAAGCTTTAGTTATTATAACTCCTAAATAAAACATTAAATGAAGTGTTACTTCACTCATAGGATATTCAAATGTCCTAGTTCATCGAGCAAGTTAACAAGATTTGAAAACCTCGGACGATCGATTCATTTATATAATTAAATTCATTTGGACTTAAAACAATCCTAGAAATATTGAAAAGATGTTTAAGATCCTTCTTAAGCACTTCCTCAATATGATAGGATATTTATAAGAACAATTGGACTTAATTGTCCTTTGATGAAGAAAATCGTCCTCAAACAAAAACACAAAGAACCTAGACGTCATAGGAATTGACTAGCTATAGGATTAGAATTTGGTAGAAAACCATAACCTTTCCCTAGCTTTACCTAGGAACTTGCTTAAATATTCTAATTGTGTTTTAAGTGCAGCTTGGGATGACGGGAAGACCCTCCAGGTACGCTTTTATTTTATTGCAATTTACTTTCTTGCAATTTACTTTATTGCAAATGCATTTTACTTTTCTTGCATGATAAAACAACTGTTGCATGAAAACCCACACCTTTAGGATAGTCCCTAAAACTAAAACCAAAACTAAGTTAAAAGTCATTGCAAGATAAAATTCACCGCCACAACATTTCAAAAGATAAAACAACTCAAAATTTAATCACAAACAGTAACACAAAACTACAATTGCAACTAAATTAAAATGTCTCGTTGGATGATCGGGAATACCTCGGATGATGTAACCTACGTGTTGCTAACGGGATTTCCACTGGTCTAAATGAAAGTGTGGAACTCATTCGAGTTGAGTTTAGCAAATTCATCCGGACTAAGTGAATCCGATAAAAATAATGATGCCGGAAGGATGGAACCGTGGGATCTTAACCGGTGTCGTTATAATCAACTTTAAGATTTGTTTTAAATAAAACATAAAAAACACTTGGAAATTAAGATTTTCTCTAAACCAAAACACTTCTCTCATCCCCCGATTTATGATTTCTAAAACTAAACCTCTGCAACAACAAGGAGCTTGGAGCATGGTGGGCAGCGCGGTCATCGTCGTCAGCAAAACTTAAACCTACTTCAGCAAAATCTTCTTAGAATTAAAACAACAAAGCCATAGGATTTCGAGGTAGTTTGCACTAGTGCAACATAAATCCTCAACTCTTCGTTAGGCATTTGCATTGCAAATTAAGCCCTAACCGGTCTTAGGATTCCGAGGTAGTCGTCCGATACGACATAAACCCTCACATTTTCTAGAGCTATTTGTTTGATTTTATCATACAAATATAAGCCCTAATTAATTAAAATTGGCGAGATTGAAATACTAAATAAACATTAGGACTTTCCTAAATTCAAGCCAAACGATAGGATAGTCGGGAAATTATCGAAGTTCACTTCGAATCGGTGATTTCTCCTACCTTTCTTCCTTTGGATTCACAAAACAAAATGTTCCAAATTTGATCCATTCCTCATTGAAATTCCAAAATTCAATCTTTGAAAACCTTAAACTTTGAAATTCTTGAGAGCGAAATCATTGATTATTATCGAGAGTTTTCTTAGGTGATTCCCGTCACTTAAGATGTAATTAACTATAGGGGCTTGCCCTTATAGAGAATTTTAAAGAACCCGAGTAATATAAACCTCGTTTAATGTTTTCATATTAAGCGAGGGAAACTTGTCGGCTTATAAAATTGGTTCGCGGACCAAACGGATGTCACTAATCTTCTAGTTTATTTAATCAAGCCCCACCATCAAGCGAGTGTGTCTATCCTTAGGGATAGGTACACGGTTTGTGGTGCGGTGCTCGTTTATATAAACTATTTGGGATGTGAGATCGGTTTAATCTCATATCTTAAAACCTTCAAATTTAAAATTATTTTCAAAATCAAATACTACTTTTCAAATTATTTATTTTAATTAAATTAAAAATTCGCCGACAGATTTCTGTTAGGCGACCCCTCTTCAAAATAAAACACGACCTAAAAATAAAAAAAAAAAATAAGCCGCACACTCACGCCCAAGTCTCATTCTTCTTGGCCTTCTTCTCCTCTTCTAATAGTTTCTCTCCCTTCTCTAAATCTTCTTCTTCAAGAGTTTCCAAGCCTTAATTATAATTTCCCAAGAGATGCTTAAGTGTCTCTCCAAAAGAGTCCACATTCAGTGAATCTTCCCAAAGGATGCCTTAAGTGCCTTTTCACTATAAGAGACACATATGTTCAATAATAACTCCTCATAACCACCCCCAACTCTTCTAGAAAGTCCATTTTATCATTTCCAATGAATTCCCCTCAAAATAAGCTTTGCAACGCATCTAAAATCTTCAAAATCCGAGTTATATTGAAGAAATTACGCCCAAAACAGTCACCAACTGTCATTGGCGGCTAAGCGCCGACTTGGTGGCGCTTAGGCGCCAATGACTTGGTGGCTAAGCACCAATTTTGGTGCTTAGGCGCCAGACACATGTACAAATGTGTCCAGTTTGACCCGTTTTGCTCCGGTATGCTCCGTTTTGGTCCTTTTTTTGTTTCTTTTGCTCAAATTACTCCAAATTCTTCAATTTTATGCACCTGCAATGAAAAACACAAGAAAACTACCTTTAAAGTGCAATTTCATTAGAAATATGTATAAAAATGTGTATAAAAACACTATATATTGTAGGTGTATCAAAATCCCCCTAACTTAAACATTACTTTTCCGAAAGTAATACTACACTTTTAAAATAATTTTTTATAGATTAGAGTTAATGGGTCATCCTTTAGAATTGCTAAAGTTTTGTTCTAAAAATGTGATAGTTCAACTTAGAAGAACTTCTAGTGAATTAGACTAGCCTAAGGTCTAAAATATTTATCATCAAACTTGAGAATTTGTTTTTCTATCTAATTTAGAAAAATATGCAGATTTTTTAAATATTGAATCCTATGAACTTTACTTTCTCGACTCAAGAACTCTCTTAAAAATAATTTAACTAATATATGTATAAAAAGCAAGCTTAGGATTGTTCTAAGTTCTTTACTTTAGAAAGACTCAAGTGAAATCAATTTTTGATTAGGACCTCTCCTCAAGCTTCTCCTCTTTTTTTTTTTTATATGTGAGGATTACTATATCTGGAGAAGTTCTTAAATGATTTTGAATTTCACTATCATCCTCTAAAGTTAAAACTTATTACTTTCCTTCACTTTAAAAGATGTATATATATATATATATATATATATATATATATATATATATACTTTCTAAAAGAGCCTTAAATGTTTGAAAATAAAAATTCTAAGAATCCTTAATTTTCCAAAAATACATTTCTTCTTAATAAAGATAGTTATTCATTTTCCTATGTTCTCCAATAAATATCCTTAACTCTAGGTTCGCCCTTTTCACTAAAAATATCGACTAAGTTATCTTACTCCATTTTTATACTTAAAATTCTAACATTCTTAAGATGACTCCACATAAAATACAAATTTATTTGTAGTACTTTTGAAAGCAAGTAAGGTTTAAATTTGAAACCTTTTTCTTTCCCCCCCCAAACTTAAGCTCAAACATGTGTAACAATGAAGTACAAAAATATAAGGTGGGGAAAGATCACATTTACCATTTACGACACATCATACCACAATATCAACAAAAAGCACATCATAGAATATTGCAGTATAAAGTAAATCTATCTTAAACATGCTTGACATAACACTATAGAGGAATTTTAAATAGCAGAACATGTACAAACTGAAAATTAAATAAGAACACATTTTAAACTTTATGAAGGAATTGCTAAATGCTAACAAGTTTAAAATATTAAGATAAGTTTTGTTGTCTCTAAAGTCTCATTTTACTCGACTCACAAACATAGACACACAAACATCAATACATACATTCACAGATTTCATAAGCAAACAACAACTGAGGTTAATTTGATCTCACTTTTACTCACATTTCCCCTCCTTACTTTCAATTTTCTGATGAAAGAAATTACACTAATAATGTGTGTATATTATAAAAATTTTTATATGGTTATCACCCTTGGACCAGAATTCTCCTATTATAAAAACTCATGTGTTTCCAATATCAGGTTTACTCAAAGTCTAAGTTATAGACAATCTGGTAAATAAAAGTAGTGCAGTTCATTCAGATGTTGTTCACTAAGTAAGTTCATAACCTTACTCGGTAAAGTCAAAGTCAGATAAAGGAAGTAATATAGTTGAAATGGAGTGGTCCAAGTCCAAAATCTACATGCTTCAAGGTAATGCTCAGATCCGAAAACTAAGTTGTAACAGACTTGTCAGCCTGCTACTACCAGAAGTTATATAAAAATTTAGTCAAGACGAAGGCATAACCTCACATTAACCAAAACACTTTTACACATCAAACAAGGATCAAAATCCAACATTTCACTATTATCCAATCCAACATAACAAAAATCATCAATCAATTTGATCAATCCACACTAAAGCAAACAAAATACAACATTAATAATCATAACTCTCAAGCACACTAAACTAAACTACACTGATAACTATGGGTTGCCTCCCATAAA
>JAKZJZ010001124.1:25000-31243 GCA_022702705.1 Papilionanthe hookeriana x Papilionanthe teres | reverse complement strand
CATCATCCGAGCCCACACACCAACACTACACCGTGCATGTTTTCTGATCTGCGTCACGATCCGACCTGGCCATTTCCTGCGGCCTTGGCTCAGGTGCACCTGGCCCATATTGTCTCGGGCTGATTCGTACCGTCCGCTCGATACACGCTCGATCCGACCGGCTCCCAGGTCATCGTCTACGATCGGTGTGCACCCGTGACCGTCAACCTTCTAACCCTAATTTCTTACTCTATTCTCAACGGATTTTCGTGTTCTTATGATATATGGATTCGTCTTGAGGAGACGAACACATCCATCTACCGCAAACATGTATTTAAATTGACTCAAATTAAATGGAGAATCTCCCGTAGGCTCGGAAGAAGAGTGAGTTCATACCTTTGCTCGTAGAAGTGAAGCTTCGATCTAAGAGTTGTGTCACCTTCGATTGGATCCAAGTAAGCTCCGGATGAAGTCCCTTGGCTCCGTGAACTGTCTGGCTATGAAAGTTACCATGACTCGATCACAAAGCTTGGAGGCCGGAACAACTCAGGTGGCTTCGGAGAGGGGCTTTGCCGCGACTTTCTCGTCTTGCGGTGAAGGTGTAGGACCAATCAATTTGGGGATTGGCTCATCGCGGAGAAGTGTCCCGGTTTTGGGCTTGGATTTCAACTCGAAATTGAGCTCAGCAGGAGGAAATGGCAGGGGGGATCTCGTGGGGATCAAGTTCACTATGTGTGGGGAGAGTCCGGAACAATTTTGCGAGTTTCCTTAAGGTTTTGTTCAGCACCTCTCATGGCCAAGAGGGGTGGTGTTTAAATAGAGCGAGTCGAGGCTCTCACAGGGAGCCAGGTCTTGGGATCACTGCCGGTCAAGGAAGAACGACCGTGGTGGCCAGTGGGCATGGGGCAACTCGAGCAAGGGAGATCGACTTTTGGCTCCTCCCAAGGGTCTCGGCCATGGTGTTTTCCGGCCGGCCCGGTGGTTGGCCGGCCAGCACCTGGTCACCATCTTGTTCGTGTGGGTCGTGGCCGGGTTTAGTGCAATCAATTGGCCATGGACATGTGTAAAGGAGTTTGATTTAAATGGAATGGGAGAAGGCTCATTTTTGGCTTGGTTTGGGTCAACCCATGGAAATAGGCCTCGGTGCACCTCCCCAAGACCTTATTTTGAGTTTGAGGGAATCATTTAGGTCGGCTCTTAGAAGGAGTGGTGAAGTCTCCATCCATGGTGAGGTGGCTACATGGTTTAGGTATGGACATGATTAAGGTAAAAAGGGTTTAAAAGGGTTTAAGAAAGAGATCCCCTCTCTTACCATTAATGGTTTGGTGAGGTGGAAAGTAGATTCCATGGCTCTCATGGCTCCCATGGGGCTCATGCATGGCTTCATGGCTCACCTTCGGCTTCGTGAAAAGCCAAGTCAATTTCATGGAAATTAGTTTAAGGAAATTTTTAAATGTTGATGGGAATTTGGCATATGGCTTGATTTGGAACCATTTGATGATTGATTTGAACTTAGGGATGATTTTAATTGAAGTCATGATGAAGAGAATTTGTCATATGGGCTCGGATTTGAATTTGGGCTTTTAATTGAAGGAAGTGGGCTTTTGGTTTGGAAATAAATTTATGGATGGGAAATTTGTGAAGGATTGGGCCAAAAAAATGTTGGTTTTAGCTCATGGATGGGTCATGAGTGATTTGGAGCAAATTTGGGGTGGTTTGGGTTTGAATTGGGTTGGATTCGCTTTTTTTCGTAAATGGGCAATATAGTCAAATGAAAAACTTGGCGCCAATGTTGGCTAGGGTTGAAATTGATGTAAAATAAATGTTGGGAAATGTTTATGGGAGTGTTTCAAAGAGGTCGTTTGCTGGGTTTTGCAGCTTTTTGAGGTTTCGCTCTATTCGGGTTAGGTTTCGGGTTTAGGTCAAATCGGGCTTTTGATTTCGGGTTCGAATTTGAGGGTTTCGGGTCTAAATTTTGGGCAAATCATGTTAGTGTTTTGTTTATGGGGATGTTAAGGAAGGTTTAGAAAAGATTTGGGGTTAATTGGAGTTGAATTGGATGAGTTTGCGCAAGCTCGGGTCATGGGTCCAAGTGGGCTTTAAGGCCAAAAGTGAAATTGGATCCAATGTCAATCCAATTGGACTTGGATTTGGTCTAGATTGGTGTTGGGGATGTTGAATTGAAGTTTAGAATTGAATTGGACCAGAATTTAGGTCAATTGGGTAGGTTTGGTTTGACATCGGGTTCACTTTGGTTACAAATGGGTCAATTCGGGATTTTGACAAAAGTGGGGTAAATTGACAAAATTGGCCCATGGTGTAGTTGAACAAAATGAAATTAGGAATATTTAGGATTTTTGGAATTTTTTGGGAATTTTCTGAATTTTTGGATTTTTTGGCTCAGAGGGCATTTTGGGTATTTGGAGGGTATTTGGAGGTATTTTTGGAATTTTTGGTATTTTTGGGTATGGATGATCAATTTGATTGGTGAGGCAATGTTTAGGATTGGTCTTGAGGATTTTTGGGTGATTTAGGTGATTTTGCAAATTTTTGGGGTTTCAGGTTTGGGCAGTGGTAAGCGGGTGTAGTGGTCCCGGGGTCAAAAATGAAAATTTGCAAAATTGAAGCTTGGGTGAATGTAAGTGGAATGAAATCGTTTTGGTTGAGCCATGAAGCTATATCAAGCCCACATGAGCCATGAAGGGACTCATTCGAGGCATCCACTATGTTGTTCCTAACCTCTCGAGTCCAAGGGCTTGTGTTGAGGACCATCCATGTGAATCACCTTCATGAGTCAGGAGTTCAAATCGGTATGGGTGTGTTTTTAGGAGGTGTGTGAAGTGTAGTGTATAGGTGTAGTGTGTGTGAGTCGGCCACCCTTCACTGCACTGTGCCACCTGTGTGGCGCTCCCAAGTGCCAAAGAGTCCGATGGAACTCATCCTATAAACTTCCACATTCGATTTCAACCCTCCAGGTGATTAGGGGTCTACAATCAAGTTTGCGGAGTTTGCATGGAGTTAAGAAGTGGTTTGAATTTCTAAGTGGTGGGTCCCAATTCTAATCCTCACAGGATAGTCGAAAGGAAAAGCCTAAGGCTAGATCCTAAATCTTCAAAGAGAAGGAGAGAATACCTCATCAAAAGTAAGTGTCAGCAAGTGACTCATGGGGTCGACGATAGCAGGTCAGTAGGTACGGTCTGACCAGTCTTGACCCAAAGTTGACTTTTAGGTCATAGGGGTGACCTGTGGGGTCAACAGATGTGTAGTCAGCTAGGTCCGGCTCGACCAATTTGACCAAAGTTGACTTTTAGTGTCATAGGGGTGACCTATGGGGTCAACAGTGTAAGTTACTAGGTCCGGTTTGACCAATTTGACCAAAGTTGACTTTTTAGGTCATAGGGGTGACCTGCATGGGGTCAACAGTGTAGGTCACTAGGTCCGGTTTCGACCACTCAGGACCAAAGTTGACTTTTAAGGTCATAGTGGTCGACTCATGGGGTCAACAAGGTGAGTCATTTGGGTCCGGTTTGACGGCTTGACCAAAGTTGACTTTAGGTCAAAGGGTTGACACAAGGTGTCAACGGTAGGTCATTAGGTCCGGTTTGACCGGTCCGACCAAAGTCGACTTTTTAGGTCATAGGGGTGACCTAGCACGGGGTCAACAGACAGAAGCTACTGTAGTCCGGTTTTGACCAATTTTGACAAATGTCGACTTTTTGGGTCAAAAGGGCATTGACTCATCGTAAAAGGAGGTCAACAAATATATATATATATATATATATATATATATATATATATATATATATAAATTAATATTTATATAACCGTTATATATATATTTATTTATAATTTATTTAATTATTAAATAATTTTATAATTAAATTATATTTAAAGATAATATACTATTTTTATAATATTTAAAATAAAAATAATATTAAATAAAATCATATATGTATATATCTTTATATATACCTATATATATATATATATATATATATATATATATATATATATATATATACTTATTTATAATTTATTTATAACTATTAAATATTTTTATGATTAAATTATATTTATAAATAATATACTTATACTTAAAATATTTAAAATTAAAAAATATATATTATATAAATTTATACATATATATTTATATATATATAAATATATATATATTATAAATATATACATATTTATATTTATTTATTTATAATTTTTTAACAATTAAATATTTTTTTTATTAAAGTATATTTAAAAGTAATATACTATATTTAAAAAATAATATTTACTAAATATATATATACCTATATATATATTTATTTATTTATAATTTATTTAATTATTAAATATTTTTATAACAAAATTATAATTATAACAATATACCGTACTTTAAATATACACATATCTATTTATTTATTTATCGATTATATAACTACTAAAATTTTTATTGTTAAATTGTATTTATAAATAATATAATATACAAAAATATTGAAAATAAAAAAATAATACAATATATATATATATATATATATATATATATATATATATATATATATATATATATATATATATTGCTATATAATTTTTTATTAATAATTTACTTAACTATATTTTTTTATTTATAATTAAATTATATTTACAAATAATATTCTATACTTAAAACATTTAAAATATAAAAGATAATTTTACATAAATATAAATAAATATAAATATATATATATATATATATATATATATATATATATATATATATATATATATATATATATACACACATATATATTTTTAATTTATAATTTATTTAACTATTAAATATTTTTAAATTTAAATTATATTTCTAAATAATATAATATAATTAAAAAATTTTAAAAAAATAATATTAAATAAATATATATATATATATCTATACATATACTTACATATTCCTATATATATATTTTTTAAAAAAAATATTATTAAATAAATATATATATATAAATAAATTGTATAAATATATATATATATATATATATATATATATATATATATATATATATATATATATATATATATATATATATATATATATATATATATATATATATATATATAAATTTTTATTAATATATACCTATATATATTTTTTTACAATTTATTTAATTTTTAAATATTTTTATGATTAAATTATATTTATAAATAATATATTTTACTTAAAATATTTAAAACAAAAAAATAATATTAAATAAATTTGTATGTATATATATATATATATATATATATATATATATATATATATATATATATATATATATCTATATATATATCCTATGTATATTTATTTATAATTTATTTAACTATTAAATAGTTTTATAATTAAATAATATTTCTATTTAATATACTATACCTAAAATATTTAAAATAAGAAATAATATTAAATAAAATTATATATATATATATATATATATATATATATATATATATATATATATATATATATATATATATATATATATATATATATATTTGTATATACCTATATATATATTTTTATTTATATTTATTTAATAATTAAATATTTTTATAATTAAATTATATTTTTAAATAATATACTATACTTTAAAAAATTAAAATAAAAAAATAATATTATATATATATATATATATATTATTTATAATTTATTTAATTATTAATTATTTTTAAAATTAAATTATATTTATGAATAATATTCTATACGTTAAACATTTAAAATAAAAAATAATATTATACATATATATGAATATATATATATATATATATATATATATATATATATATATATATATATATATATATTTATATATGTATTTATTTATATTTATATATACCTATATATATATTTATTTATAATTAATTCGATTATTAAATATTTTTATAATTAAATTATATTTATAAATAATATTCTATACTTAAAATTTTTAAAATAAAAAAATAATATTATATAAATTTTTTGTATATATAAATATATATATATATATATATATATATATATATATATATATATATATATATATATATATATATATATTTGTTTATTTATTATTTTTTTAACTATGAAATATTTTTATAATTAAAATTTTTAAATTTAAAAAATAATTTTATAGATATATATATATATATATATATATATATATATATATATATATATATATTTATATTTTATTTAACTAAAAATATTTTTATAATTAAATTATATTTATAAATAATATACTATACTTAAAATATTTAAAGTAAAAAAATAAGATTATATAA
>JAKZJZ010001124.1:0-22500 GCA_022702705.1 Papilionanthe hookeriana x Papilionanthe teres | reverse complement strand
AAAAATTTATCATAGTTTAAATAAATAAACTTATATAAATTATAATATATGATAAATTATTAATAACAATAATAATATTATAGTATTAATTATATTAATATAAATTTTATAATATTATAATTAATACACTATACTATATATTAAAATAAAACCCTAAACAAAACCCTAAACGCCTTATTTAGTTTGCTTCATTTTGATGAAGTATGGATTACCTAATGTGTACGGAATACCTTATCAGTTTTCTTCATTTTGAGGAAGTATGCTATCAATGCTAGGACTGTCAAAAAAACTCATTGTTCGCAAACAGTTCGTGTTCGGTTCGCTAGGAAGTTCATGTTTGATTCGTTCGATAAGCAAACGAGACGAAATCGAACAACTTTTTTTGTTCGGTTTGTTAAACAAACCAAACAAGAACAGTGATGTGTTCGAACATTTGAAACACGAACACTAGCTCTGTTTGTTCGTGTTCGGTTCGTTTACACCCATATATATATATATATATATAAAGACACACATTCATAAAGCATCAGTTTTATTGGATGTGTAGCCATGGGATGATGTGCGATAGCTGGTTGAAGCAGTCAGGTATGTTAAAATGGTAGGCGTGCTTTGGGGAGTCTCATTGTTGTTTCTGTTGGTTATGGAAAAAGGAATTGCAGATCCTATCTTTTACTTTCATAAAGCTAGATATATATATTTATGTTTTGATATATATACTGATATTTATATAATTATATATACTTATTTTATTTATATATCAGCTCTTTACTCTCTCTATATATATATATCATCATATAAATATATATGTAGTAATTTATGTATATCTCATATATGTATATATAAATTGCTTTATGCCTATCAGCTGAGACTTAGAGGAGATTTGTTTAACATCTGACATATGATTCCATTTTCTTTATTTGATTATTTTGGAGGATGGTTATTGCTAATATTCCTATTTTAAGGTTTCTGATTTGGTATCTTTTGGTTTGTTCATGTGGAGTGGAGCACTTCATTTGACGCTGGTTTTATAAACATATACACATTTTTAATTATGGAATGTATTGGGTATGGCTTTGGAGTTGTTGGTTTTATGGTGTTTATTCTAAAATTTATACTTTAAATTTCTCTGTTTTTGCATCCAACTGTCTGGTAACGTTTACTTGAAGTTGGCGTTCGTATCTCTTGGGGAATGGAAGAAGGGACTCTTTTAATTCTTATTATTTCCTTCCAGTACATTATAGCAGGTTTATTTATTCCTGTGTTCATTTGTGGAGAGGTGGTTCTATCCATGAGAGGGTTTTTTATAATATATATATATATATATATATATATATATATATATATATATATATATATAGACACACACACACAACATTGTTTTCTTTCCAGCAAAATGAGTATGGATTCCTGTCTGGTGCTATCGCTGGATCTATTTGATCCTATTTTTATTTCTGGGGTTATGCGAATTTATATCTACGGCTTGAATATTTGGTTGGGTTTCTGAATTTAGAGTAAGATATATGCTATATTGTTTTATTCTGAATGGCTCACGTACTAAATGATAATTTCTTGGCTTGCCTTTGTTTAAATCTCCCAGATTTTATGTTGGATTATATTCATGGGATCGTCGTGAAGGCTTTATTTCCAGATCAATTTATTTCACTATTATTTCGAAGATGCACAATATGATTTTTAGATTTCAATTCGGATGGGGGTTTTTTTTGCGAGGAAGGCACTCTCCCTCGCGCTTTTGGCTCTCCACTTTGATGGATTTATAATTGAAGGAATGGATTTCGGCCCTGACTTGTTTCTCCCCAGGCGCTCTATGGTTTTCGCTTTTTGGTGTACTGCCTGCCTATAGATGGACACTTTGGCTCTATTTACATTGCTTATATTCATATTTGTTGTTGTTTTGGTTCTCAAGTATTTGGGTAAATGAATTATTCTCCTTTTGTTGCGCAGGTTGTATCGCGGGAGGACGAACTCTTAGGTTATATGGTATTTTTGCTTATTTGGGAAAAGGGATCCTCCTCCCCATCACTTTTGTAATCTTTTTGTCGATTTAACACGTAAGGAGCCGTATAAATCTCTTTTCTTTTATGTCAGACAGGTCATTGTTACTATGTCAGACATTTTGACAATTAATATGATAATTTACTGTCGTATGTAGATGACATGCTTATGCAGAGGCCAGTATTGATAAGATCAATAATTTAAAAAAGTAGATGTCAGAGTACTTTGCAATGAAAGATTTGAGAGCTACAAAGTAAAGTCTTGGAATGAGGATTGTCAGAGAAAGAGTCAGAGACACGTTGAGACTTTTACAGGTTGAGTATGTGAAAAAGGTACTCAACATGTTTGATATAGACAAGGCTAAACAAGTTGACACACCTATAGGCAATCACTTCAGACTCAACAAGAATCAGTTACCCAAGTTAGAGGAAAAACGAGACCACATGAGTGAGGTTCCTTACGCTTCAGTTATAGGTTAAATTATGTATGTTATGGTTTGTACAAGACCGTATATCGCCCAATGCAGATGAGAGTTGTGCGCAGATACATAAGTAACCCGCAGAAGGAACATTGGAAAACTGTGAAGTGGATCTCGAGATATCTAAAGGGCTCTACGTAAACTCGCTCGTGTTTCTAAGAAAAAAGTTTAGAGAAACTAAGCTACGTCGATGCTCGATCTACCGGAGATATCGATAAGCAAAAGGAGTACTACGGGGTATGTTTATACTTTTGGTGGCACTACAGTTGTTATGGGGCTCTAATCTACGGAAAAAGTTTCTTTGTCTACCACAAAAATTAGAGCATATTACAATGCGTCGAGGTCGCAAAGGAGATGATACGACTACAAGACTTCTTGGTGGAATTGGCAAAAATAATCAAAATGGCACTCACAAAGTGATGGTTAAATCGTCATATTCTCGCCAAGAATCCAACATTTCAATCCAGGACTAAACACATTCAGATCCGGTATCACTTCATTCAATCATTGTTAGAAGACGAACAGTTGCTACTTAAGAAAATTTATGGAAGCAAGAACCGTCCTGATAATATATATGTATATAAATTTATATAATATTATTTTTTATTTAAAGTATTTTAAGTAAATTATATTATTTATAAATATAATTTAATTATAAAGTTAACTTTTTGTCAAAATTCGACCAATTCGCCACGTGGTTTGTCATTCGGTCAAAAATCGACAATTTTGACTAAAGTTGACTTTTTGGTCAAAAGTCGACTCTATTCGTTACCGAGGGTCATTAGGTCAAAATTGACTATTTTGACCAAAATTGACTTTTCGGTCAAAGGTCGACATATTCGGTTAATGGGTCGGTTATCGGGTCAAGGTTTCGACCATTTTGACCAAAGTCGACTTTTTGGTCTAAAGTTAACCTATCGGTCAATGGGTTTGGTCATTGGTCGGAATCGACCATTTTAACTAAAGTTAACTTTTCGGTCAAAAGTTCACCTATCGAGTCAATGGGTTTGTCATTGGTTCAAAGATCGACCATTTTGACCAAAGTCGATTTTTCGGTCGAAATTGGCTTAGTGGGTCAATTATCGGTCATTCGGTCAAAAATTGATTATTTCGACCAAAATTGAATTTTTTGTCAAAAGTTAACCCATCGTCAATAGGGCGGTCATCGGATCGAGAATCGACCATTTTGACCAAAGACGACTTTTTGTCAAAAGTCGACCTACTCGTCAATGTGGTCATTATCGTCAAGGATGTAACCATTTTGACCAAAGTCGATTTTTGTTCAGAGATCGGCTTCATCGGGTTAATAATTGGTCATTAGGTCAAAAATTGACTATTTTGACCAAAATTGATTTTTTGGTCAAACGTTGACCTACTGGGTCAATGTGTTGGTCGTTGGGTCAAAAATTGATCATTTTGACCAAAGTTGACTTTTTGGTCAAAAGTTGACCTATTGGGTCAATGGGTTGGTCATTGGGTCAAGGATTGATCATTTTGACCATAGTTGACTTTTTGGTCAGATATTGACTTATTGGGTCTAAAATTGGTCATTAGGTCAAAAATTGATTATTTTGACCAAAATTAAATTTTTTGTCAAAAGTTTACCCATTGGGTCAACTGCGTAGCATTAGGTCGAAATTGACTATTTTGACCAAAGTTAACTTTTTGGTAAAAAGTTGACATATTTGGTCAATGAGTTGTAATCGGGTCAAGAATCGACCATTTTGATCAAGAAAACTTTTTGGTCAAAATTCGATATATTAGATCAACTGAGTAGATCATTGGGTCAAAAATCGACCATTTTGACCAAAGTTGACTTTTTAAGTCAAAAGTCGACTTATTAGGTTAATGGGTGGTCATTAGGTCAAAAATCGACTATTTTGACCAAAATTAACTTTTGGTCAAAAGTTTCCAGTTAGGTCAATGTGTTTATTATCGAGTGATGGATCGATTATTTTGACAAAAATTAACTTTTTGGTCAGAGATCGATTTATTTGGTCATTAATTAGTCATTAGGTCCAAAAATGACTATTTTGACCAAGATCGAATTTTTGGTCAAAAGTTAACCCATCGGGTCAACAGGAAGGTCATTGGGTCGAATCGACCATTTTGACCAAAGTCGACTTTTTGGTCAAAAGTTTACATATTAGGCCAATGTGTTGGTAATTGATCAAGAAGTCGATCGCTTTTACCAAAGATGACTTTTTTGGTTAAAAGATGACCTATCGGGTCAATGGGTTGGTCATTAGGTAAAAAATCGCCCATTTTGACCAAAGTCGGCTTTTTGGTCAAAAGTCAATCTATTAGGTCAATTGGTGCGTCATTCGTCAAAAATCGACTATTTTGACCAAACTCGCTTTTGGTCAAATCGACTTATCGGGTCTATGGGTTTGTCATCGGATCAAGGATCGACCATTTTGACTAAAGTCGACTATTTGGTTAAAGATCGACTTATCGGGTCAATAATCGGTCATTAATTCAAAATTTTTTTATTTTGACCGAAATTGACTTTTTGGTCAAATGTCGACTCATTAAGCCACATGGGTTGATCATCGGGTTAAGGATCGGACCATTTTGATCTAAATTTCACTTTTTAGTCGAGAGATTAACTTTTCGGGTCAATAATCGGTCGTTAATTCAAAATCGACTATTTTCGACTAAAATCGCTTTTTTGGTCAAAAGTCGACTTATCGGTCACCTGTTCGTCATCGATCAAGGATCGACAATTTTGACCAAAGTTAACTTTTTCGTCAAAGATTGACTTATCGGGTCATTAATTCAAAAATTATTTATTTTGACCAAAATCGACTTTTTGGTCAAATGTCGAATTTATTAAAGCAATGGGTTGGTCATCGGTCAAGGATCGACCATTTTGACCAAAGTCGACTTTTTCAGCTAAAAGGTGACTTATCGATCAATGGGTTCAGCATTAGTCAAAGATTAACTATCTCGACCAAAGTCGATTTTTTTCATGAGATTAGTTTATCGGGTCAAAAATCGGTCATTAAGTCAAAAATTGATCATTTTAATCAAAATCGATTTTTGGTCAAAAAGTCGACTTCATTCGATTAATGAGTCAGTCATAGGTTAAGGATCGATCTATTTTGACTAAAGTCATTTTTTGGTCAAATTTTTACCTATTTAGATCAATGACGCATCAAGAGGTTAAAAATCGACAATTTTCGAGCAAAATCGACTTTTCGTCAAAAGTCGATCTATCGGGTCAATAGTCGATCATCGGTCAAGGATTAACTATTTTGGCTAAAGTTGTCTTTTTAGTCAAAAGTTAACAAATCGGTCAATCGTACGGTCATCGGACGAAGGATTGAACATTTTCACCAAAGTCGACATTTAGTGTCATTGTCTTCGAGAATTGACCATTTTGACCAAATTTGACTTTTCGTCAAAAGTCGACTTTCGGGACAATGAGGTGGTTATTAGGTCAAATTCGACAATTTTCGACCAAAATCGATTTTTTGTTCAAAAGTTGATCTAATGGGTCAATAATCGTAATTATGTCAAAAATTTACTATTTTGACCAAAATCGACTTTTTACTCAAAAGTCAATCTATCGATCAGTGGGTCAAGTTATTGGGTCAAGGATTGACAATTATGACCAAAGTTGACTTTTTGGTCAAAGATTTACTTATCGGGTTAATAATCGGTCATTAGGTAAAAAATTGTTTATTTTGACCAAAAAGTCGATTATTTTGACCAAAAAGTTGACTTTTGTCGAATTGACCAATTGGCTAACGGGTCGGTCATCGGGTCAAAATCGACCATTTTGACCAAAGTCGACTTTTTCGTCAAAAGTTGATCTATTCGGTTAATGGGGGTCATTAGGTCAAAATTAATTATTTTGACCAAAATTAACTTTTTGGTCAAAAGTCGACATATCGGGTCAATGGGTCAGTTATCGGGTCAAGGCATAACCATTTTCGACAAAATCGATTTTATGGTCAAAAGTTAACTTATTGGGTCTGAAATCGACCATTTTAACTAAAGTCGACTTTTTGGTCAAAAGTTCACCTATCGGGTCAATGGGTTTATCATCTGGTCAAAGATCGACTCATTTTGATCAAAGTTGATTTTTGGTCAGAGATCGGCTTTCTGGGTCAATTATTGGTCATTCGGTCAAAATCGATTATTTTGACCAAAATCGAATTTTTTTGTCAAAAGTTAACCCATTAGGTCAATAAGGTGGTCATCGGATCGTGAATCGTCTATTTTGACCAAAGATGACTTTTTTCAAAAGTCGATCTACTGGTCAATGGGTTGTCATTATCGGTCGAGGATGTACTATTTTGACCAAAGTCGATTTTCTTAGTCGAGATTGGCTTGATCGAGTTAATAATTGGTCATCGTGTCAAAAATTGACTATTTTGACCAAAATTGATTTTTTGTCAAACGCCGACTCACTGGGTCAATGTGTCGTCATTAATGTCAGAATTGATCATTTTGACCAAAGTTGACTTTTTACTAAAAGTCGATCTATTGGTCAATGGCTTAGTCATCGGGTTAAGGATTGATCATTTCGGCCAAAGTTGATTTTTGAGTCGGATATCGATTTATTAGCGTCTAAAATCGGTCATTAGGTCAAGAATCGATTATTTTGACCAAAATTAAATTTTTTGTCAAAAGTTTACCCATCGGATCAATCTGAGCAGGATTGGTCGAATCGATCATTTTGACTAAAGTTGACTTTTGGTAAAAAGTCAACCTATTTGGTCAATGAGTTGGTAATTAGGTCAAGATTTGACAATTTTGACTTAAGAAGCCTTTTGCGTCAAAATTGATATATCGAGTCAATCTAGTAGTCATCGGGTCAAAAATCGACCATTTTGACCAAAGTCGATTTTTTGGTCAAAAGTCGACCTATCGGGTTAATGGGTGGTCATTAGGTCAAGAATCGACTATTTTGACTAAAACTGACTTTTCGTCAAAAGTTGTTCTGTTGGGTCAATGTGTTCGTTATCAGGTGATGGATTGATTATTTCGACAAAAATTAACTTTTCGGTCGAGATCGACTTATTTGGTCATTAATCGGTCAATGTGGCAAAATTGACTATTTCGACTAAGATCAATTCTTGGTCAAAAGTTAACCCATCGGTCAACGGGAGGTCATTGGTCGAATCGACCATTTTGACCAAAGTTGACTTTTCGGTCAAAAGTCGACATATCGGCCAATGTGTCGCGTAATTGGATCAAGAAGTCGACCCTTTTACCAAAGATGACTTTTTTGTCAAAAGATGACCTATTAGGTCAATGGGTCTGGTCATTGGGTCAAAATTCTCCATTTCACCAAAGTCGGCTTTTGGTCAAAAGTCGACTTATCAGTCAATGGGAGGTCATTCGTCAAAAATCGACTATTTCGACCAAAATCGGCTTTTTGGTCAAAAGTCGACCTATCGGGTCTATGGGTTTCATTATCGGATCAAGGATTTTCCATTTTGACTAAAGTCAATTTTTCGGTCGAGATCGACTTATCGGGTCAATAATCGGTCATTAATTCAAAATTTTTTTATTTTGATCGAAACTGACTTTTTGTCAAATGTCAATCTATTAGAGCTAATGGGTCGATCATCAGGTCAAGGATTGATCATTTTCGACCAAAGTTAACTTTTCGTCAAAAGATGTCCTATCGGTCAATGGGTCAGCATTAAGTCAAAGATTAACCATCTCGACTAAAGTCGACTTTTTGGATGAGATTGGTTTATCGGGTCAAAAATCGGTCAATGAGTCAAAAATCGACTATTTTAATCAAAATCGACTTTTTCGGTCAAAGTCGACATATCGGGTCAATGGGCTTGGTCATCGGGTTAAGGATCGACAATTTTCGACTAAAGTTGTCTTTTGGTCAAAATTTGACTTATTTAGGTCAATGAGGCTGTCAGAGATCAAAATCGATAATTTTGAAAGCAAAATCGATTTTCGGTCAAAAGTCGACTTATCGGTCAATAGGTCGGTCATCGGGTCAAGAATTAACTATTTTCGCTAAAGTCGATTTTTTGTCAAAAGTTAACAAATCGGTCAATTAGCCGGTCATCGAATGAAGGATTAACCATTTTTACTAAAGTTAACATTTAAGTCATTGTGTCGAAATCGACAATTTTGACCCAATTTGACTTTTTAGTCAAACGTTGACCTTTTGGGTCAACGGGTGGTCATTAGGTCAAAAATTGCCAATTTTGACCAAAATTGGCTTTTTCGTTAACAAGTTGAACTATTGGGTCAATAATTGGCAATTATGTAAAAAATTTATTATTTTGACAAAAATTAACTTTTTGGACAAAAGACGATCTATTGGGTCGGTTGGTCAAGTTATCGGTCAAGGATTTACCATTTTGACCAAAGTTATCTTTTTGTTCAAATGTTAACATGTTGGGTCAATGGGTTCGCTTATCGGTCAAGAATCGATAATTATGACCAAAGTCGATTTTCGTCGAGATTTACTTATCGGGTCAATAATTGGTCATTATGTCAAAAATTGTCTATTTTGACCTAAAAAGTCGATTTTTCGGTCGAATTTGACCAATTTAGTCAATGGGTCGATCATCGGGTAAAAAATCGACCATTTTGACCAAAGTCGACTTTTTGGTCAAAAGTCGACCTATTTGTTCAATACGTGGTTATTAGGTCAAAAATTAACTATTTTCGACCAAAATTGACTTTTTGGTCAAAAATTAACTTATCGGGCAATGGGCTCGTTATCGGGTCAATCATCGACTCTTTTGTCCAAAGTCGACTTTTGGTCGAGATCGACTTATTGGGTCAATAATTCGGTCATTAATTCAAAAATCGATTATTTTCGGTCATTCGGTCAAAAATTAATTATTTTGACCAAAATTTAATTTTAGGTCAAAAGTCGAGTCATTGGGTCAACTGGAGAGGTCATTATGTCGAAATCGACCATTTTGACTAAAAATTAACTTTTTTGGTCAAAAGTTGACTATTTTGGTCAAAACTTGACTTATCGTCAAAAGTTGACTTATCATTTGACCAAAGTCGACTTTTTGTTCAAAAGTCGACTTATCGGGTCAATCAGTAATCATTTAGTCAAAAATCGACTATTTTCGACCTAAATCGACTATTTGGTCAAAAGTCGACCTATTCGTCAATGAGTTCATTATTAGGTTAAGGATCGAATATTTCGACCAAAGTCGACTTTTCGGTCGAGATTAACTTATCGAGTGAATAATTGATCATTAGATCAAAAATTAACTATTTTGACCAAAATTTACTTTTTGGTCAAAAATCGACTCTATCGGTCAATGCGGTTAGTCATTAGGTCAATGGGGTGGTCATCGGGTCGAAATCGGCCTTTTTCGACAAAACATTACTTTTTCGGTCAAAAGTCGACCTTTTTCGACCAAAATCGAATTTTTGGTCAAAACTTAACCTATCGGCAAACAGAGTGTCATTATCGGTCGATATCGACTATTTTGACTAAAGTCGACTTTTGGTCAAAAGTTGATCTATTCGGTCAATGAGTTGGTTATCGGGTCAAGAATCGACCATTTCGACCAACGATTACTTTTGGTCAAAAATAGATCTATCGGGTCAATGGGTTAAAAATCGACCATTTTAACCAAAGTCAATTTTTGGTCCAAAGTCGACCTATTTGGTCAATGAGTTGGTAATCGGGTAGAGAATTAACCATTTTGACCGAAGATGACTTGTTGGTCAAAAAGTTGATCTATCGGGTCGATGGGTCTAGTCATCGTGTCAAAAATTGACCATTTTGACCAAAGTTAACTTTTTGTTCAAATGTTGACCTATTGGGTCAAAGGGTGGTCATTAGGTCAAAAAATGACAATTTTGACCAAAATTGACTTTTTGGTCGAAAGTTCACCTATTTGGTTTTTGAGTTTATCATTGGGTCAATAATTGGTCATTAATTCAAAAATAAACCATTTTGATCAAAATTGACTTTTCAGTCAAAAAGTCGATCTATCGTGCTAATGGTTCGGGCATTAGGTCGTGGATTGATCATTTATATTTAATAGTTAAGTAAATTAAATATATATATATATAGGTATTTATAAATATATATATATATATATTTATATAATATTATTTTTTAATTATAAATGTTTTAAGTATAAGTATATTATTTATTAATATAATTTAATTATAAAAATAATTAATAATTAAATAAATTATAAAGAAAAAATATATATAGCTATATATTAATATATATATATATATATATATATATATATATATATATATATATATATATATATATACATTTATATTATATTATTGTTTTATTTTAAATGTTTTAAGAATAAGTATATTATTTAAAAATATAATTTATTATAAAAATATTTAATAATTAAATAAATAATAAATAAAAATATATATATAGTTATGTATATATATATATATATATATATATATATATATATATATATATATATATATATATATATATATATACATAATATTATTTTTTTATTTTCAATGTTTAAGTTATAGTATATTATTTATAAATAAAATTTAATTATAAAAATATTTAATAATTAAATAAATTATAAATAAAAAATATATATAGGTATATATAAAAAAAATATAAATTTATTAAATATTATTTTTTATTTTAAATATTTTAAGTATAGTATATTATTTATAAATATAATTTAATTATAAAAATATTTAATAGTTAAATAAATTATAAAAAAATAAATATAGGTATATATAAATAAATTTATTTAATATTATTTTTTTATTTTAAATATTTTAAAAATAATATATTATTTATAAATATAATTTAATCACGAAATATTTAATAATTAAATAAATTATAAATAAAAACATATATATATATAGATATATATAAATATATAAATATATATGAATATATATATATTTAATATTATTTTTGTATTTTAAATATTTTAAGTATAGTATATTATTTATAAATAAAATTTATTTATAAAAATTTTTAATAATTAAAAAAATTATAAATAAAAACATATATATAGTAGGTACATAAATATATATTTATATATATAATAAAATTTATTTAAAATTATTTTTTTATTTTTAAAATTTTAAGTATAATATATTATTAATAAATATAATTTAATTATAAAATTATTTAATAGTTAAAAAATGATATATATATATATATATATATATATATATATATATTTAATAATATTTTTTTAAATATTTTATGTTTAGTATATTATTTATAAATATAATTTAATTATAAAAATATTTAATAGTTAAATAAATTATAAATAAATAAATATATGTGTATATATATATATATATATATATATATATATATATATATATATATATATATATATATATATATATATATATATATATATATATATATATATATATATATATATATATATATATATATATATGTAAAATTATTTTTTTTATTGTAAATGTTTCAAGTATAGTATATTATTTATAAATATAATTTAATTATAAAAATATTTAATTGTTAAATAAATTATAAATGAATAAATATTATATAATCTTACTTTTTATTTTAAATATTTTATCTATATATGTATAAATTTATATATTATTATTATTTTTATTTTAAATATTTTTAAGTATAGTAAATTATTTATAAATTTAATTTAATTATAAAAATATTTAAAATAAGAATAATAATTATAATTATAATTAAATTATATTTATAAATAATCTACTATACTTAAAAATATTTAAAATAATAATAATAATATATATAAATGTAATCATGCAGCAAAGACCTTATTATATCACTCACTGTAGGATGTTTGGGCATACTACAGACAGGTGCTTCAAACTTCGTCCACCCCCCAGGAGAGCTCCAGCCATTGTCAGGATTGATTTTACTCAGGAAAAAGCTTTTAAGGTGGGATCTACTCAGTTAGATCCTCATCCCCCACAGAGATGCCCTCTGCACCTGAAGTGGGACCTCCTCCCGCTCAAGTGCATATTCCTACTTATCTTAATCCCAATCCCCCACCCCAAACCACTTTAATTTTACCTATCCAAAACCCCACCCCACCTGTCATTTTGTCTACCTCTCCCCCTCTGACCTTTCTTCCTCCTTCCCCTCCAAACCGAGAGCCGTTTCGATTCTACGAGGAGGAATGGGAAATTTACTCCTCTAGAAGAAGAAGAAAAATAGATCGGAACTCCGTAAACTTCGCCGAAACTTCCAATTTCAAGCCTAGAGAGTTTTCACCCCAACCCCTCCCCTGACTAGAGGGAGAACTAGATCCAGCTCCCATAAATCACTTTCCCGTCCCCCTCGTCCAACCTCAAATGATAAACCTCCTTTGCTGGAACATTTGAGGGGTGGCTTGTCCAAACTCTCTAAGAAGACTCAAAAATCTTAATAAGAAACACACCCCTTGGTGTATTGTGCTTTTGGAAACTATGGTTCATATAAACTCTGCTGAAATCCTCATAAATTTCCCTGGTTTCACTTTCTATGCTAACATCTGTAATTAAATCTAGATCCTTTGCAGAGCTGAGGTTAATTGGTCTATTCTCATTGATCACCACCAATTTACTCACCTCTCATTACACTTTGCTGGACACAAAATCTGTGATACTTTTATTTATGCAGGATTTGGAAAACAAGATAGAATCGATCTCGGGATCACTTACACCTTATCGACAGCTCTATTGATCTCCCTCGGTCCGGTGGGGGAGATTTCAATCGCATTGCCACTTACGCTGAGAAATCGGGGGTAGGACCCCCACCCTAAGACTATGAACTTTTTTATATAAATATATATAATATTATTTTTTATTTTAAATATTTTACGTATAGTGTATTATTTTTAAAGATAATTTAATTATTAAAATATTTAATAATTAAGTAAATTATAGCTAAATATATATATATAGAGGTACATAAATATATATTTATATATATAAACAAATTTATTTAATATTATTTTTTTATTTTAAATATTTTAAGTACAAGTATATTATTTATAAATATAATTTAATTATAAAAATATTTAATAATTAAAAAAATTAAAAATAAAAATATATATAGAGGTAGATAAATATATAATTATATATATAAAAAAATTTATTTAGCATTATATTTTATTTTAAATATTTTAAGTACAATATATTGTCAATAAATATAATTTAATTATAAAATTATTTAATTGTTAAAGAAATGATAAATAAATATATAGATTTATTTATTTAAAACTATTTTTTTATTTAATATATATATATAGGTATATATAAATATATATATATATGGATATATATATTTATTTAATTTTATTTTTTTATTTAAAATATTTTAAGTATAGTTTATTATTTAAAAATATATTTTAATCATAAAAATATTTAAAAGTTAAATAAATTATAAATATATATATATATATATATATATATATAATATTATCTTTTTATTAAATTATTTATATAATATTATTTTATACATATATATAAATTTATTTAATATTATTTTTTTATTTTAAATATTTTAAGTATCTCATAATATTTATAAATACAATTTAATTATAAAAATATTTAATAATTAAAAAATTAGTAAATAAATATTTAATACAATTTAATTATAAATATTTATATATAAATTTATTTAATATTATTTTTTTTAATATTTTAAGTATAGTATATTATTTTTAAATATAATTTAATTATAAAAATATTTAATAGTTAACAAAATTATAAATAACCAAAAAAAAATTATATATATATAAATTTATTTAATATTATTTTCTAATTTTAAATATTTTAAGTATAGTATATTATTTATAAATATAATTTAATTATAAAAATATTTAATTGTCAAATCAATTATAAATAAATATATATATATAAATTTTTTTTTTATTTTAAATATTTTAAGTATAGTTTATTATTTATAAATATAATTTAATTAAAAAATTATTTAATAGTTAAGTAAATTATAAATAAATATATATATTGGTATATATAAATATATATATATATATATATATATATATATATATATATATATATATTTAATTTTATTCTTTTATTTTAAATATTTAATATTATTCTTTTATTGTAAATATTAATCTTTTATTCTTATATAATATTACTTTTTTATTTTGAATTTTTTAAGTATTGTATATTATGTATAAATATAATTTAATTATAAAAATTTTTAATAGTTAAATAAATTTTAAATAAATAAATAAATATATGTATATATAAATATAAATATATATTTATAGATATATATATACATATATATGTATATATAAATTTTAATAATGTTATTTTTTAATTTAAATATTTTTAGTATTGTATATTAATTTTAAATGTAATTTAATTATAAAAATATTAAATAGTTAACAAAATTATATATATATATATATATATATATATATATATATATATATATATATATATATATATATATATATATATATATAAAATTATTTAATATTATTTTTTAATTTTAAATATTTTAAGTGTAGTATATAATTTATAATTATAATTTAATTATAAAAATATTCAATAGTTAAATAAATTACAAATAAATTTATATATGTGTGTGTGTGTGTGTGTGTGTGTGTGTGTGTGTGTGTGTGTGTGTGTGTGTATATATATATATATATATATTTTTTTTTTTTTTTGGGGGGAAGGAGCAACTTTTGGCTCCCTACATGTTGATGTAAAGGGTGAAATTACAAAATATCCCAAATGGGAGACAACCAAAAACCGAGTACAAAATACTCCACACCAAAAAGGAAACTACCTAAAATGAGAAAGTAAAAGAGAAAACCTATCTCCAAAATGTGTGCCCAAAACCACTAAATCCAAGCAAAAAGAAAAAGATAAAAAACTCAGGCACAAAACCAAGGAGTAAGGGAGATTGTAGGAGGAGCAAAAGGATCACCCACAAGCCACAAAAAGATCGAGCAATTAGGAGAAAGAAGAGCCGAGAGCCTAGGCGTGAAACCACTGCGAAATAGGGACCCGGGGGCCATGAAATTGAACGGATCCCGAAGGAGCAAAGCGACGGAAAAGCTGGAACCTCCATCCCCGGACCAAAAACACAAACAAATCGGTAGCTCACAACTGCGAAATATGGTGCCTTTAAACGATCGGCATCCATCGAAATTGCGGATGTGGGGTTGGGGTAGTAGCCACCATCACTCGATGAGTAGTTTCGGCATTTCTAGCAAGCCGATGAGCGAGTCTATTCCCTTCCTTATAGATATGGCTATACTTGATGTTGGACTGAATTGCTAAAGCCTTAATTTTATTGATCCAAGTACACATGCTTCGCCACTTTAATTGATTATCATTAGGAGAGGGCCGAGCTAGATGTTGATTTTGCTTTAAGGCATTTATAACCACAGCGAGTTATTTTCCACAATTATGAAATTCCGATTGAAAACCTTAGCAAGTTCAAGAGCCTTACAAATTGTCACAGATTAGATTCCAAAATATCTTCAACGAGTAACAGGAGATTGAAAATATGCGAGGCATCTTCCCTCATGATTCTCGAACGGACCCCACGACCAGACCCCTCGGTACGAGTAGGAACCATTTGTGTTGGCCTTAATGTAAGGGGTGGGTGGGTACTTCCGATAAAAAGTTTGAATGTGGTATCTTATAATGTGTTGTTTATGTGTGACCTTCAAAATGGCAGGGAAATTCTTAAGCTGGATCAGCTTAAGCAGAAAGGATACACAATTACCCACTACTGTATCAACAGTGCTGACACCATTCTCAAATTTGATTGAATTTCTATGCATCCAAATAAACCAAGTAATAATGAGAGGGATGGTACCCAATTTAGACTTCTGCCAAGAAATCCAGCAGCTGCTCAGATCCAACCGATCCGGAAGGATGGTGTTTATGTTAATCTCTCTAATGATCCCCTTCCACACCTCTTGGGAAAAGCTGTGATGGAAAAACATATGTTGAATTGTCTCTTCCTCCACCCCACACGGATAGCATTTTGAAGGTCCTCCGATCCCCTTTAGCTTTAGTATATCATCCGTAGGAATAAGCTTATGAAACACTCTCCGAGTGAGAAAAGACATAGAAGGGGTGAGGTATTTGTTCCGGATAATTCGCCTCGATGCACTTTAGGCCACTCATGGATCTTTAGATATATTTGTTTGGTAATGCTTGTGAGTAGTACCATTACTCCAAATGATTCTATCATACTTATTTTTATCAAAAGGGATGGTGGCAATCCGGTGAGCGGATTCAAGCAGTGACAAATTTCGATGTTCCCGTAAAGACCACTTCTCCCTTTCCCAACAATTTGAAACGAGTAAAACGGGTTTTATCAATGTTAGGGATGGCTTCCTTCATATGGGGAGGGCACCAATTGTCTTCCCGTAAATTAACTCGACCATTGCCTAGCTCCCGGCTATACGGTGATTCCGCAATTTCCTTATTCTTCAGGCATATGATTCCAAGTTCTAGAAGCACCCTTCTTAATACTCACCTTGGAAGGATGACAGACCTTTACAATATTTCCCGATCAAAAACTTGGACTAAAGAGAATTCTGCTTCCTAAACCGAATCCAGAGCTTGCAATAGTTAACTTTCGTAGCTTGTTGAATGCCTTTAAAACCCAAACCCCAGCCTCTAAAGGTTTAGCCAACTTATTCCAAGCCATCCAATGGATCTCCTTTCTGTTTCCAGTCCATAGGAACCTATTAAATAAACCTTCCAGATAGTGCCTGGTGCTTCTTTTCATTGTAGTCATTTGGAGGACATAATTAGGAAAAGTGGTGAGAATGCTATGAAGTAGAGTGAATCTACCTCCAGTAGATAAATAAGAATTTGTCCAGCTTTCCAATTGAGCCTTCACCTTCCCAATGATATCATCAAATTGAGTCTGTCTGACCCTCCCTTTAATGAGTTGCACTCCAAGATATGTCATAGGAAGGGAAGCTTTAGTGAAACCTGTGTGATGCAAAATCCAGTGGGTTACATTAACACTAATATTCTTTGGGAAAATGATTTCACACTTAGCTTTGTTAAATTGAAGGCCGAAATGAGTTGAAGCCTGGTTGAGACATTTGGTCACTTGCTTAACGACAGCTTTGAAGCCCTAGAGAACACCATTATATCATCGGCATAAAGAAGGTGTGAGATAATAATGTTGGATTTGTGGTGGTATCTAGCATGTCTGAAGAGGAGCAATCCGATAGTTAATGAGCCTAGACGGATAATCCATGACCAATATGAAAATAGAGGGGGATAGGGGTCCCCTTGTTTAAGTCCCCTAGTGGCTTCGAAAACCATCCCGGCTACGACCGTTGATCAAAATGGAATGGTGATTAAATTTAAGCCAATTCTTGATCAAAACACAGAAATCTTCATTGAAACCTCTAGAGTGCAGAACTTGAAGAATAAAATTCCATTCCAGAGTATCATATGCTTTCTTGATATCAAGCTTATAAATCAAGTTGCCCCCCCTGCAAGGGTTATCAAGATCTAATAGCATTTCTTGAGCAAGAAGAACATTATCAGCAATGGTTCTAACAAGGACAAAAGCTGACTGGTTAGGGCTGATAATCTTGTCCAGATGGGGTTGAAGCCTGCCAACTATTATTTTACTTATTATTTTGCTGATAACAGTGGTTAGGCTGAGAGGTCTATACTGGTTCCAGTTTTTGGGATCAGGGGTCTTGGGGATAAGGACCATGGTAGATGCATAGAAATAGTATGGGATGTCCATACCTTGGAAAAAGCTTTGAATAGCAGTACAAACATCCTCCTTGCAGATATCCCAAGTCTTCTTGTAAAATTCAGAGTTGTAGCCATCGAGCCCCTGCAGACCTTAGAGCTATCAATAGAGTTGAGGGCATTCCGATTTCATCTTGGGAAGGAACTACGGTAAGTTGGAGCATTTGTGTGTAGTTGCTAACATCTTCAAACGACTTCATCGTCAATATCGTGAATGGAATCTGCCTTAAAAGTAAGCAAATCTCTATAAAAATTAATAGCATTGTTGGCAATGGCAGCATTGTCTCTAATAATTTCTCCCCGATCGAGTAGTGATGTACAAGATGGTATTACTTTTTCTTCGAAGTTAATGCGGGCATGATAATACTTAGTGTTCCCGTCACCATCTTTGAATTTAATACAAGAAGCTTTCCGTTTAAGTAAGAGATCCTCGCCAGTTAATGTACTGCATAAGCTTGTCTTGAGTTGCCATCAATTCAACATTTTTGCATACTGAAATCTCTCCTCCTCCCCAGTTATTGATGGATGGAGAACAAAAGAGATTGGAGGCCTCCTGGCAAATCCAGCTGTCCAGAAAAAAGAAGAAACATACATCTGAGATACAAAAAATGGAGCCTCCAAACAATGACAATCACGAGAATAACCAAAGATTTGGACTACCCTTTCGACTCCCAAAGGGCGGGACCGGATCTAGATCCGTAACCAATAAAAACCACTCATCACCAACCTCAAAACCCCCGATGTTTAGCTGCCTTTCTTGGAACATTAGAGGGCCGCCCACCCCTATCCCTCAAAAGGCTTATCTACTTATACAAGAAACACAAACTATGGTGTATCATACTTTTGGAACCCATGGTTAATAAAACCCGTAACAAAATTTTGAAAAATTTCCCGTGCCGTACTTTCTATGCTAACTCCTCTAACAAAATTTGGCTCATTTGCAGGAAAGAACTTCATTGGACTCTCCAGTGGATCATCCTCAATTGGCCCACTTTCATTTTAATTGGCAAGGTATTAAGTTAGCAGCCTCATTTGTATATGCTTGGTTGCACCCCTAAAGACAGATTTGTTTTATGGCAAGAGCCGCCGCAAACCGCAAGACCGAGCAATCTAGCTGGATTGTTGGAGGGGACTTTAACTCGCATTGCTTCTATTGATGAAAAAAGAGGAGTGCGAATTCCCAATCAACACACTATGGATCGGTTTAATGAAAACATTCAGAAAGCTGGTCTGTTTGACCTTGGATATCAGGGAACTAAATTTACATGGAGGAGAGGAAGTATTTGGGAAAGGCTGGATAGGTTCATGGCTAACATCAATTGGCATCAAAATTTCCTCTATACAAACATAACCCATTTAAACTTTGCTGGTTCTGATCATAAACCTATACTCATCACTATTGTCCCTCCCCCAACAACCAGCAGACTCCCCATTCGCATTTTTGAACTTTTGGGCTACCCACGACAATTTTAAAACCATTGTTCGAATAACCGGGTTGGAGCATTTTGTAACAATCCTTTTGATAAACTTCAAAAACTTCAAACCAAAACTGCTAAAGTGCCGAGAAGTTGGAGCTGAGGTTCTATTGGAGACATTAACAAAGGTATTATCGGCATTGAAAGAAATATCCAAAAACTCGGAAATGGAGGCTCAAGTAGATGTGTATATATATATATATATATATATATATATATATATATATATATATATATATATATATATATATATATATATATTTATATATAAATAATATTACTTTTTTATTTTAAATATTTTAAGTATAGTATATTATTTTTAAATATACTTTAATTATAAAAATATTTAATAGTCAAAAAATTATATATAATTTTTTGACTATTTATATATTTATTTATTTATTTATATTTATTTATATATGTATAAAAATATACATATTTATATTTATTTAAATATATAATATTTATATTTAAATATATATACATATTTCTATTTATTTATATATATATATAAATTTATATAATGTTATTTTTTTATTTTAAATATTTTATGTATAGTATATTATTTATAAATATAAATTAATTATTAAAATATTTAATAGTTAATTAAATTTTAAATAAATAAATATATATATATATAGGTATATATATCGATATATATATTTGTAATTTTATTTAATATTATTTTTTTATTTTAAATATTTTAAGTATAGTATATTATCTATAAATATAATTTAATTATAAAAATAATTAATAATTAAATAAATTATAATTAAAAATATATGAATTGGTATATATAAATATTTATATATATATATATATATAGATTTATATAATATTATTTTTTATTTTAAATATTTTATGTATAGTATATTACCTATAAATATAGATTAATTATAAAAATATTTAATAATTAAATAAATTATAAATAAAAATATGTAAATAGGTATTTATAAATATATACTTATAAATATCATGCAAAGAAAGACCTTATTATTTCACTCACTGGAGGATGTTTGGGCATACTACAGACAGGTGCTTCAAACTTCATCCACCCCCCAGGAGAGCTCCAACCCATGTCAGGATTGATTCTACACAGAAAAAAGCTTTTGAGGTGGGAACTACTCAGTTAGATCCTCATCCCCCCACAGACATGCCCTCTCCACCTGAAGTGTGACCTCCTCCCACTCAAGTGTATATTCCTTCTTATCTTAATCCCAATCCCGCACCCCAAACCAATTTAATTTTACCTATCCAAAACCCCACCCCACCTGTCATTTTGTCTACCTCTCCCCTCTAACCTTTCTTCCCCCTTCCCCTCCAAACTGAGAGTCATTCTCGATTCTATGGAGGAGGAATAAGAAATTTACTCCTCTAAGAAGAAGAAGAAGAAAAATAGATCCGTACTCGAGAAACTTTCTGAAACTTCCAATTTCAAGCCTAGAGAATTTTCACCCCCACCCCTCCCCTCACTAGAGGGAGAACTAGATCCAGCTCCCATAAATCACTTTCCCCTCCCCCTCCTCCAATCTCATATGATAAACCTCCTTTGTTGGAACATTAGAGGGGTGGCTTGTCCACACTCTCTAAGAAGACTCAAAAATCTTAATAAGAAACACACCCCTTGGTGTATTGTGCTTTTGGAACCTATGGTTCATATAAACTCTACTAAAATCCTCAAAAATTTCCCTGGTTTCATTTTCTATGCTAACATCAATAATAAAATCTGGATCCTATGCAGAGCTGAGGTCAATTGGTCTATTCTCATTGATCCACCAATTTACTCACCTCTCATTACACTTTGCTGGACAAAAAATCTGTGCTACTTTTATTTATGCAGAATGTAGAAAATAAGGTAGAATCGATCTGGAATCACTTACACCTTATCAGCAGTTCTATTGATCTCCCTTGGCTAGTGGGGGGAGATTTCAATTGCATTGCCACTTATGCTGAGAAATTGGGGGGTAGGATCTCCACCCTTAGCACTATGAACTTTTTCAGTGACAATATCCAGACTGAAGGTTTGTTTGATATTGGTTTTAAGGGCCCACCTTTCACCTGGAGGAGAAGCAAGATTTGGGAAAGGTTGAACAGATTCTTGGTAAATGAAGCTTGGCACTCCCAGTTTCTACATTTCTCTATCACCCACCTCCCCCTCCTTTGTTCTGACCACCGACCCCGCATCCTTTCTATTTTTGCTCCCCAAAAACTTTCTCCTGTCCCCGCTTCAGATACCAAAATTTCTGGTCGACCCATCCAAACTTTGTTAATGTCATCCAATCACTGTGGCAAGGGGAGACTCACTCTAACCCTTGGATTAAGTTAGGGCTACTTCATCTTAAAACCTGTAAAGCTCTCAATAAATGAGGGTGGAGAGAGTTTAGAAATGTTTTTTCTGCGAGTAAATGAAGTCGAAGAGGAGGTGAATAGATTGGAGCGACTAGCCTTTAGGGGGAGGCCACTCGACCTTATTTTAGTCGCTCAAACTAAACTTTCCAATTCTATCGACATTCAAGACATGTTCCTAAAACGAAAGCTTCTATCAAAAGTTTTGTAGAGGGGAAAAAATACAAAATTTTTTCATGCCTACATCGGATATAGAAGAAGCCGCAACATCATTCACGACATAAAGGATGAGGATGGGGTTTCGTCGAAGAACAATTTGGAGATTGGAAGGAGTGCTATCGAGTATTTTCATAACCTGATATCCCAACCCTCAGTTGGTAGGGTTCAGATCACCCCACCGGCTTACAGGACCATTTCCATTATATCAATTCATTATCCCTCACTGAACCTCCCACCTGAAGCCGAAATGCGGCAAGCCCTCTG
>JAKZJZ010001123.1:0-31261 GCA_022702705.1 Papilionanthe hookeriana x Papilionanthe teres | reverse complement strand
AATTCATTAGGCCAAATGGTTGATTCTCATACTTCACCAGAAACTTTGAATGCTATAAGTAAGCTTAATAACCCTTATTCTAATTATTATAACCCAGGTTGGAAGAACCATCCAAACTTAACTGGAATACCAATAATCAGGGTGGTATTAATCAACAATGGGGGAAAAACCAAGTAAACCCATTGGGGAAATGGAACAAACAAGGGAATAATAATTATAGACCAAGCTATTCTCCAGGTTTTAACAATGATTCACAATTTAAGGAGAATAAGTTTTATATCAATTGCAAAGTCAAGGAGCTATAATTAGAAATATTGAAAATTAATTGGTTCTAATTAAAAATCAATTGGGACAAATTGCAATTCATTAAGTAATAGATCCCAAGGTATGCTTCCTAGTAATACTGAAGTAAATCCAAGAGATAAGAATAAAGAGCATGTAAATGCAATTCAACTGAGAAGTGGAAGAGAGTTGGAAGGTAGAGTTCAAAAAGAAATTGATGTAGAGAAAGAAGAGATTGAAGAACCAAAAGAGGACTCTCTGAAAGGATTAGAAAGACCTATTTCTCCACTTAAGGAAGATTTGGAAAAACCACCACCTCCATTTCCTCAAAGACTTCGACAATAAAAGTTGGATAAGCAATTTTCAAAGTTCTTGGAGATATTTAAGAATATTATAATCAACATTCCATTTGCTGAAGCTTTAGAACATATGCCAAGTTATGTCAAATTTATGAAGGATATTCTCAACAAAAAAGAAAGTTTGAAGATAATGAGACAGTTGCACTTAGTGAGGAGTGCAGTGCAATAATTCAGAACAAGCTTCTTGAAAAGCTTAAAGATCCTTGTAGTTTCACAATTCCATGTGCAATCGGAGAAAGATTCTATGGAAAAGCTTTATGTGATTTGGGTGCAAGCATTAACCTTATGCCTCTATCAATATTTAAAAGACTGGGATTAGGAGAAATAACTCCAACTACTGTAACTTTGTAATTAGCAGATCGTTCGATCATATATCCTAAAGGAGTTATAGAAGATGTTTTTGTAAAAGTGGATCAATTTATCTTTCTTGTTGATTTCATTGTGTTGGATATGGAGGAAGATAAAGAGATACCCATAATTTTAGGAAGACCTTTCCTAGCTACAGGTAAATCAATGATAGAAGTGCAAAAAGCAAAATTAACAATGAGAGTTAATGATCATATTGTTACATTCAACATTTCAAAATCAATGAATTATCCTACAAGAGATAAAGATGATAAATGTTATAGGATAGATGTTATTAAATATTTGAGTGAATGTCATTTTAAATCAACTTATGAAGAGAAATATGAAAGAGAAGAATTGGAACATGAGCAAGAAGAGGAGTTACAACATTCAGAAGATTTTCATGAGGAAGTGTTGACCTCATTTTTGATGAGGTCTTCCTTTTCTTCTTTTTAGTGCTTAGGATCTAGCCTTAGGCCTTTCCTTTGACTATCTTAGAGGACTAGAATTGGGACCCGCCTTTTAGAAATTCAAACCACTTCTAAACTCCCCGCAAACTCCACAAACTCGACTATAGACCCCTAATCACCTAGAGGGTTGAAATCAAATATGGAAGTTTAAAGGATGAGTTCCTATAGACTCTTCGGCCTTAGATCGCCCTCGGTGGCCCTGGTCCGATGAAGGGGCCGACATACACTACACCCGCACACTACATTTCCACACACTTCCTAAAACCACACCCATACCCAACTTAACCTCCCGACTCATGTAGGTGATTCACATGGATGGTCCTTAACCCCTAAGCCCTTGCGCTAAGAGGTTAGGAACAACATAGATGAATGCCTCAAATGAGTCCTTTCATGGCTCATATGGGCTTGAAATGGCTTCATGGCTCAACCAAAATGATTTCACCCCACCCAAATTCACCCAATCTTCAATTTCCCAAATTTTCAATTTTTGACCCCCGGACCCTACACCTACTAAACCTACCCAAAACCCTCGAATTACCCAAATTTTCGCAAAATCTCCAAATTACCTAAAATTTTCCAAAATCAATCCCAAACACCTCCACATCACTCAAATTGATCATCCATACCCAAAAATACCAAAAATTCCAAGAAAACCCCCCAATACCCTCCAAATACCCAAAATACCCTTCTTGGCCTAAAAATCCAAAAATTCAGAAAATTCCCAGAAAATTCCAGAAAATCCCAAATATTCCCAATTTCATTTTGTCCAACTACACCATGGGCCAATTTTGTCAATTTACCCTACTTTTGTCAAAACCCCCAAATCGACCCATTTTAACCCAAAGTGGACCCAATGTCAAACCAAACATACCCAATTGACCCCAATTTTGGTCCAATTCAATTCTAAACTTCAATTCAACATTCCCAATACCAATTTAGACCAAATCCAAGTCCAATTTGATTGACATTTGGATCCAATTTCACTTTGGGCCTTAAAGCCCAAATTTGGACCCATGACCCAAACTCAACCCCAAACTAACCCAATTCAACTCCAATTAACCCCAAATCTTTTCTAAACCTTCCTTAACATCCTCATAAACAAAACACTAACATGATTTGCCCAAGATTTTGACCCAAACCCCACTCAAATTCAACCCAAAATCAAAAAGCCCAATTTTGACCTAAACCCAAATCTAACCCAAATAGGCCCAAACCCCAAAATTAAAACCCAACCAAAGCCAAAACCTTTTTGAAACACTCCCATAAACATTTCTTAATATTTATTTTACATCAATTTCAACCCTAGCCCAACATTGGCCCAAGTTAGCCCAATTTGACCTACATCGGCCCATTCACCAAAAGAATTCAAATCCAACCCAATTCAAGTCCAAACTACCCCAAATTTGCTTCAAGTCACTCATGACACATCCATAAGCTAAACCCAATAATTATTTGGCCCAATCTCTTTACAAAATTTCATCCCAAAATCCATTTTAAAATTCAAGAGCCCACTTTCCTAATCCATCTTAAAAGCCCATCTAAAACCCTTTCAAAAAAGCCCAAAATTCTTCCAAGGCCCATATGACATTTCCCCTCATCATACTTTCAATTAAAATCATCCCTAAGTCCTAAATTCATCATCAAATAATTCCAAATCAAGCCTCATGCCAAATCACCCCTAAATACCAAAATTTTCCTTAAATCCATTTCCATGAAATCGACTTTACTTTTCCCAAGCCAAATGGAGCCATGGAGCCATGCATAAGCCATATGCAAGCCATGAGAGCCTCTTTACATGTCACCATGCCATTTTGGGCAAAAGGAGGAGGCTCTTTCCTTAACTCCTAAAGGTGGTTAACCACTTACATGATTCCACTAAACCATGCTTAAGCCTAATTGTACTTGGATCGCGACTCGACCCCACTAATCAAGCCGATCCAAATCACTTTCTCCTCAACCTAAACCAGGCCTTGGGTGGTGCACCTAGCCCAAATGGATGGGTTGACCCATTTAGGTCCAAATCTAGCCATGCCCCATTCCACTTTGGATCAAAGCCTTTACACATGTCCATGGCCAATTGATTGCACAAACCTCCAACCCCCGACTCACCCGACCTCGAGGGTGACCCATGCCCGGCCGGCCGGCCACCAGTGCCGCCGGAAAACACCATGGCCGAGAGCTCACATGTGAGCCAACATTGAAATTCTCACTTGCCGAGCCGCCCCATCCCTAGTGGTCACCATGGCCGATCTTCTCCTCACCGCAGCAAGCTCGATCCCAAGCCCTAACTCCCCCGGGAGGCCTTCCACCCTCTCCTATTTAAACCCCTCACCCTCTCGGCCAAAGGAGAGCCAAGCACAAACCTCGCCGAAACTCGCCAAAATTGTTCCAAACCCTTCACCATCCCGAGAGCAGCTGATCCCCAGGTGTCAATTTGCCCTAATCCCCACCAACAGAGCCCAATTTCTCAACCGAAATTCCACCCAAAACCAGGACACTTTGCCACAGCTGAGCCAATCCTCAAATCGATCGGTCCTACACCTTCACCGGACCAAGAGGAGAAGTTTCCCACCGAAAGCCCCATCTCCAGAGCCACCCGGCTGCTCCAGCCTCCAAGCTTTGTGATCGGCCGTGGTCACTTTCATAGCTAGCAATTCACCGGACCGAGAGACTTCATCCGGAGCTTGCCGGGACCCAATCGAAGGTGCAACAACTCTCGATTGAAGCCACACTTCTCCGAGCTAAGGTATGAGTTAACTATTCATCCCGAGCTTCCGGAGATTCTCCATTTCAAATGCCTTAGTTTCAATGCATGTTAACCGTATAGATGTGTTCGTCTCTTCAAGACGAATCCATAGAGCATAAGAACATGAAAATCCATCGAGAATCGAGTGAGATCTTAGTGGATTTAGTGTGGACGGCTCTCGGGCGAGAACACTCGGGGACGATGAACGGATGCCGTCCATTCGATACACGCGCGCACGGACGGCCGGGATCGCGTCGGACCGGGAGACGGTACGAGAACCGCGGGGCCCGGCCGCCGACTCGGATGGCGGCGTCGAACGGGAGCGCGACACGCGGCGTTTCGGAGCCGCCGAGGTCGACGCGGCGCCGCGTGGATAAATAGAAAATTAGGGTATTTTTCTATTTATTTAATTCCCTAAACTTCAAAAATTCATATCTCTGTGTAGAAAAATCACAAAAATAAAATAAAAATACCCTCTTGCTCGAGTGAACGGAGGAGAATAATGTGGAAAAGAAATCATTTAATTTAATTAAGTATTTTATTTTTTATGATTTATTTACTCTCTCGCATACATTTAATTCTCCATGCATGTATACAATTCACCATGGCATGAGACCATAGGGCTTTAAGCCTCCGAACTCGGGAACATTCCCTGAATTTTCCAAGGTCGGAGGCCATCTCTGTGAAAAGTTATTTATTTTTCAAATGCATGTTGTCGTTTTGAGTATTTTAATTCCAAAAATTAGCATGTTGTGAAATAAATTCTAGAAATATTTGGTGATGTTCCTTATGACCAGAGAACTCTAGGAAAAATAGGACTTGAGTTAATTCACTCGGATTAACCCTAATCGGCTTAAACACCTAAAATAGGTCTTTAATTAATTAGAGTTAACCAGGCATCAAATTGACTTGAAATCAATTCTCCACTGACCTTTAGGATCAGAGGAATCCACCATAAAAATTTGAAGTCAATTGGACTTGGTTAGCCCCACTAATTGGGTTGATTAAGCCACTTAGCCATTTTAAACTTTAAAAATTCATAACTTTTAAAATATTTTTTTAAAATTCACCAAATTGGTTTTGGAGCCTCTCTGATATCAGGGAACCCAAGAAAATTAAAATTTCAATTTTCTAAAAAAGTTGATTTTTAATAATATTTTAATATTTTTAATAATTAAAAAATAATAAAAATCACAAAAATAATAAAATTCACCAAAATGTCACATTTTGAATTTTAATCACTTAGGAACAAATCCCACATTTTTCCTAAGTCTATTTAGTGAGATATTAAATTTTAAAGCCCTAGGGTAATTTTAAAATTAAAAAAAAATGTATTTTCTAGCATTTTCACTAAAATAATTATTATAAATCATAGAAAAATCAGAAAATTGCAAAATTTGTTTCTCTGGTTTCCTTGATATCAGAGAGATTTTTGAAAAATATAAAATCCATTTTTCAACATTTATCTTATTTTTAAATTAATTAACACTCCAAAACTCAAAATAATTATAATAAAAATAATATAATTCAAAAAATCACCAAAATTGGTCCAAGTGCTTCTCTGGTCATTAGGAATGTCCCCTAATTTTCTTAAGGACAGAAACTTTCCCTTGGTCATGTTATCAAATTTTCCTTGAAAATCTCTATTTTCCACCAAAAATAATTATATAAATAAATTAAATACAGAAAAATCACATTTTCTCCTCTCATGTCTTTATTGACATATGAGTGAAGTCACATAAAAATTTCAAGTTCATTTGAGTTCAATTTAATGAGTTATGAAATTATTAAGCTTAAAGGGTAAAATGGTAATTAAACTTTTAACCCTTAATTAAAACTTTAGGTTTAATAAAAAATCAACAAGTAAAATATTTGATCCTAATCTGATTTGGATGATTGAAATTTAAATAATTAAAGGGTAGAAACCCATTAAATAATTTTAAAATGATTAAACTTTAATTAAATAATAGATTAAATTTGGAAGAATAATAAAATTGGAATTATTAAAATAAGGGATCTTTATTAGGAAGAGATTTATTCTTTAATTTAAAAATCCCTAAATTAATTATATCAACTAATACTCAATTTTTAATTAAAATGATAACTCAAATTTAAAATATTAAAAGACTTAATTAAATTATTAAAATCTTTTGAAATTTCAATTAAAATTAAAAATAAAGTAAATTAAAATTAAATTAAATTAAACAATTAAATTAAATTAATTAAAATTAAATTAAATTAAATTAAACAATTAAATTAAATTAATTAAAATTAAATTAAATTAAATTAAATAATTAAATTAAATTAAACTAAAAAATTAAATTAAATTAAATAATTAAATTAAATTAAATTAAATTAAATTAAATTAAATAATTAAATTAAATTAAATTAAATCAAATTAATTAAACATCAAATCAAATTAAATGAAATTAAACTAAATATAAAGCAACTTGAACACTATTCCAAATTTAAACCCTTTAACTTAAATCAAATCATTTGAATACTAATTTACCCTCGAAAGCTTTCGATTATTATAACTCCTAAATGAAACATTAAATGGAGTGTTACTTCACTCATAGGATATTCAAATGTCCTAGTTCACCGAGCAAGTTAACAAGACTTCGAAAACCTCGGACGATCGATTCATTTATATAATTAAATTCATTTCGGACTTAAAATAATCCTAGAAATATCGAAAAGATGTTTAAGATCCTTCTTAAGCACTTCCTCAATATGATAGGATATTTATAAGAACAATCGAATTCGATTATTCTTCGATGAAGAAAATCGTCCTTAAACCAAAACCCAAAGAACCTAGACGTCATAGAGATGACTAGCTATAGGATTAGGAATTTGGTAGAAAACCATAACCTTTCCCTTAGCTTTTACCTAGGAACTTGCTTAAATATTCTAATTGTGTTTTGAGTGCAGCTTGGGATGACGGGAAGACCCTCCAGGGTACGCTTTTATTTTATTGCAATTTACTTTCTTGCAATTTACTTTCTCGCAATTTACTTTATCGGAAATGCACTTTACTTTTCTTGCATGATAAAACAACTCGTTGCATGAAAACCCACACCTTTAGGATAGACCCTAAAACCGAAACCAAAACTAAGTTAAAAGTCATTGCAAGATAAAATTCACCGCCACAACATTTCAAAATATAAAACAACTCAAAATTTAATCACAAACAGAACACAAAACTACAATTACAACTAAATTAAAACGTCCCGTTGGATGATCGGGAATACCTCTGATGATGTAACCTACGTGTTGCTAACCGGATTTCCCACGGTCTAAATGAAAGTGTGGAACTCATTCAATCGAGTTTAGCAAATTCATCTGGACTAAGTGAATCCGATAAAAATAATGATGCCTGAAGGATGGAACCGTGGGATCTTAACCGGTGTCGTTATAATCAACTTTAAGATTTGTTTTAAATAAAACATAAAAAACACCTGGAAATTAAGATTTTCTCTAAACCAAAACACTTTTCTCAACTCCTCGATTTATGATTTCTAAAACTAAACCTCTCGCAACAACAAGGAGCTCGGAGTATGGTGGGCAAGCACGACCATCGTCATCGCAGAAACCCGAGTCTACTTCAAAGAAACTTTCCTAGAATTAAAACAACCAAGCCATAGGACTTCGAGGTAGCTTGCTCTAGTGCAACATAAATCCTCAACTCTTCGTTAGGCATTTGCATTGCAAATTAAGCCCTAACCGGTCTTAGGATTCCGAGGTAGTCGTCCGATACGACAATAAACCCTCACATCTTCTAGTGCTATTTGTTTGATTTTATCATACAAATATAAGTCCTAATTAATTAAAATCGGCAAGATCGAAATACTAAATAAACATTAGGACTTTCCTAAATTCAAGCCAAACGATAGGATAGTCGGGAAATTATCGAAGTTCACTTCGAATCAGCTGATTTCTCCTACCTTTCTTCCTTTGGATTCACAAAACAAAATGTTCCAAAAATTTGATCCATTCCCTATCGAAATTCCAAAATTCAATCTTTGAAAACCTTAAACTTTGAAATTCTCGAGAGCAGAATCATCGATTATTATCGAGAGTTTTCTTAGGTGATTCCCGTCACTTAAGATGTAATTAACTATAGGGGCTTGCCCTTATAGGGAATTTTAAAGAACCCGTGTAATATAAACCCCGTTTAATGTTTTCATATTAAGCGTGGGAAACTTGTTCGGCTTATAAAATTGGTTCGCGGACCAAACGGATGTCACTAATCTTCTAGTTTATTTAATCAAGCCCCACCATCAAGCAAGTGTGTCTATCCTTAGTGGATAGGTACACGGCTTCGTGGTGCGGTGCTCGTTTATATAAACTATTTGGGATGTGAGATCGGTTTAATCTCATATCTTAAAACCTTCAAATTTAAAATTATTTTCAAAATCAAATACTACTTTTCAAATTATTTATTTTAATTAAATTAAAAATTCGCCGACGATTTCGTTAAGCGACCCCTCTTCAAAATAAAACACGACCTAAAAATATGCCGACGAGATTTACGGCGACTCACTGGGAATCATTCCTCTCTCCATTATAATCAAATACTTCGCTTTCAAAAATCGGTAGTGTATCCATGTCCCTAATGGATCAAACTACCCTTCTTTCCGTTGGAATACTATGTTCATTTCTATCTTGAACAAGTATAGCCAACATTCTCTCGGATTTAGGAGCCACCGTTTAGACACCCCTAAACAGAGAGGTTCCGAGATCCTTTTACCTCATTTCTGAGGTGGGGTGGACCCCCGATAGGTGTTAGTTTAGGAGTGATCCTTCGAGTCGGGAAGTCTTGCTTAAGACTTTCTTTTCCTTTCTGAATCGGATTCCTTACCTTCTCTACACCTTTGAACGTTCCGTTCTAAATAAACAAACCCTCTAATAAATGATTCTTTTAACAAATAATTCCTTCTTATAAATACATGAACAAAAAATGAGTTCGACTCTTTTCAATTCCTTTCTTTTCGTCCCGAAGAAAAGAAGCATAACTTGAGACCGACAAACTGTAATCTACCCCGCAGAAATGGAAGCCCCGAAGCCGATTTTCTCCTTCACCAACGGATCGGACTTCGCCGTCTATAAGGATGAACTCGCCCGACAATGGGGTCATCCGATTTGGACAGGGGTTTGAAAACACGAACGTCAAGGTCACCGACGTCTCCCTCTTTGCACCGACAAACAAGGTATCCGAAGCCGAGGAACCACTCGCTCGAGTTCAACCTTAGGTCGACCCAAGAGTTTCCTCCCCGCAAAGGGTCCCGACTAGGAGGAGTACCGCTCGTCCGCAGAGGACCGTTCTCACTACCCCCACCGGTCTAGTTGTTTCCGCACCTACCCCGACTTCGCCAAATCAAAGGGGAAAGAAATCCGTAACTATGGTAAACCCGTTACCGTGGAGGGTACGGATCTTCCCGTAAGACCTTCGTCTTCGAAATCGGGTCTAGTTCGAAGATTCCGTCGCCGACAAAGACCCAAAGAAGAAATAGAAATAGAAGGATCGCCGTGGAAGCCGTAGCCGCCGAGATCGCTTCCTGGAGGAAATTCCGAATCGCCAGAATATACACCGCCGCCGAATATACACCATCGCTCGACTATATACCACTTTTGGGAGGAAGCGAGTTCCATCCCCTCTCGCCGCAGAGGATGAAGAGAATGTTCGAAAGATTGCCGCCACATTACCACGACCCGCATACTACAACGATAACCGCAAGAAAAGAACTAGAACTACGCCGTTTGCTCGACCGCAAACTTTGGTAGAAAAGCTAGCAAGGAAGGAAAACTGCCCCGTGTCGGAAATTCTACGAAGGATAGGACGGGTGCCAGCCAAATCCCGTCTTGGGCCTCGAGTAGAACCCGCCGTCATGATAGAAAAGCCAAGCAAGAGAATGAAGGCTAGCCCGCCTGTCGTAGTATCGTGGTTACGGATTAGGGAGGATACCACCTTCCAGCATTTGGCCGATGGAACATCCGGTCATGCAGACCTTCTGCCGCTAGAAGGATGGTGTGGCGTCCCACTACGGGCGAGCTGAGATCGAAACGAAGGCTCGAGAGAGAAAGTCTCGCCGGGAGGCTTCGAATCCGAAGAAAGTGCTACCGCGATGAAGGGGACTCGTGAAAAAGGACCCGCAACCATCGCATGACAACCACAAAGATACACGAAAGCTCCGCTAGAAGATGCCATGGAAAAGTCGAGAACCGACATCCGACGGTTGGCAAAAGAAAGAGAAGAAAAGTTCGGAGATGAGATCGACTCATCGGAATTCATGGACAATGAATATGCGAAATCAACATGGTCGAGACACGAGCTTCATCATCTTCTCAAGGTGCTCCTGCAGCTGCGCAGAAGAGAGGAGCCGGAACCGATGAAGAGACAGCTTCGGAAAAGGACGACACGATCGCTCAAATGGCGAAGAGGATGGAAGAGATGGCCATAGCTCTAGCCACTCTCCAAAGTCAAGTACAACCACATGTAGAGACACCCCGTAAGTCATTCACATCGTAGACGGAGGAAAGGAAATTACATCCGTCAATGGGGATGACCAGCGAAAAGGATACAACACAAAGTATGATCCCCGAAAAGGATATCAAGAACTTGGTAGAACAGCAGAGTGCGAGAAGCCCTAGCACAATCGAAGAACGGGACATCTATTCGGACGGGCAGACCTTACCCGGAAGAATTCGACGCCGTCCAATACCCGAAGGGCTTCGTACCACCTCTCGTTTAAGACCTTCGACGGAACCGGGAACCCCGACAAGCATGTTGCACACTTTCGTGCCGGTTGTTGCAATGCCGGCGGGAGCGATGCGCTACTCTTCCGACAGCTTGTTAGCGATCCGTCGTGGATCGCCTTCGACCGGTATGCGAATTACCCAACGGATCCGTAAAGACATTCTCGCAGCTAGAGAGCCTCTTCATTAAGCGATTTGCCGGAGCTCGGCACCACATCACTATAGGTGATTTAGTGGTAGAGAAACAAAGGCCGAATGAAACTTTGGTGGATTACATACTTCGATGGAGAAACTTAAGCATGAAGTGTGAACCACAACCGCAAGAACAACATGCAATCGGCATCTTGCTTAAAAGCATTCACGGCCCGATAAGCACTTCTCCTCAAGGGATTCACTATTAAGACTTTTGAGAAGTTGTTAAGCAAGGCCGGAAGCTTGCAAGAAGAGGCGAAGCAATTAAGTTTTGCCGACAAGACGGACAAGCGTAGCTCGGTGAAGACTTTCGAAAAGAAATCTGGGTCGTTGCAGCAGATTGACAAAGGCAAACAACCGATGCAAATACCACCGTAACGGCCGCAAGCAACCACAACAAAATTACCAAGCAACCCCGGTCCAGCTATCGATCGTCTCCGCAAGTATGAACAACCGTCTCGTCCGCAACGTACATCGAAGGAGCTTCGAGCGAGAGAATATCCGTTCAAGAATGAAGCAAGTACCAAAGATGTTCCGTAGCTTAATGAAAACTCCAGATTTCCAGCTCGCCGAGCCCAAAAGACCGGAGGAAGTCAACAAGAAAGGTGATCCCAACTTTCGCCCCTACCATCGGATGCTTGGGCACAAGATAGAAGACTCGCATTACCTTCAAAAGTTGGCTCAACGACAACCTTCGGAAAGGAAATATAACAATCCCGAAGGAGTACATGAAGGAACCCCGTAAAGGAGGTTCCGTCAATGTTATCTCAACCGATCCCGTCATTCCGATAGATCCCTATGCAATCGACGATGGATGGACTACCGCCTGGACGAGATCTTCGAAGAAGATTTTAGACAACATCCGAACCGCTTCGGTGCGAGCTTCAATTCGTAGTTCGAGACCCGTTAAGCCAGTACTATCACTTGCGATAGAAGAACCACCTCAACGAGGAGACAATCGAAGAGAAGAAGAAAATCGACGAAGAAGAGGGGACCGAGATTCCTAAGGCTGTACTAGGGGTCGCTTATCCTAGGATAGTTGTTTCCGATTCGGGGAGAAATCCCTCGAACCTCCGATTTTGTATGATTATCCGCTCACTTCGGTGGGATCATATAATGATAAGGGTGATGGCGTTGGCTACGTTTTCGACCGTTTCTAACGATTACGTAACTAGCGACAATCCGGGCGTCGATTTCGATACCAACAACAATTCTCAAATCATACAAGATCTCGACGATCAAAATGACGAAGAAGGCATCCATCAAGGAGGCTACGAGAGTTCAACAAGCAACGGATCTATCTGTGAGTTTCGAGGAGCTCCAGTTACGATAGAGTTAGAGCCTTCAGATTTGGAAGATAATCCAGAAGAGCCAGTCATTCCGATTCAGGAGGAGACACCAGCAAACTCAATACTAGATTCAGAAGAAATTATAGAAGTCAACCTAAGAAGTGGAAAAGTTCTACCTCCGAGAATGGGTCCAAAAGACAAAGGAAAGCGGTGGTTGTTCAAGAAGAACCAACCCCGGCAGAAGACATACCCATTCGAGAAGAAGCCGAGACGCAGGAGAACAAAGTGAACTACAACGTGCTAGCCCATCTTAGGAAACTACCGCCAACCGAGCATCTACGATGCTCTCATCTTATCAAAGGAGATGAGAGAAGCTCGATCAAGGCCTTACTTCGATCCGAAATTTGCTAGCTCAAATGGCCGGAGATTCCTTGGATGAGGTTTGCTCGTTAAAGGAACAACCGAGGTGTCACCTTCACGTACAATGACCTATCGCTCGGGACAGCAGATCACAACCGACCGTTGTACATTTCAGCTACAATTGGGAAGTTTACGCTCTCCGCAGTATTGGTGGATCCAGGAGCATCAATCAATATAATGAGTCTTCGAACACTAGCATACTTGGAAATCGATGCTCGTGAGCTCGAGGCCGACAAAATGTTATTAAGAGGATTCAACCAGAAAGGAGAAAGAGCCCTCGGGTCAATAACGCTACTGATGAAGACCGGTGATTTAGCAAAGACAACCGCAAAATTTCATATAATCGATTCAGAAACGTCGTTCAACGCTTTACTGGGCCGACCATGGATACATGAAAACAGGATGGTACCATCATCTCTACACCAGTGCATCAAATATTACGATGGAGGGGAACAGTGCATCAAAGGAGACTTACAACCATTCTCCGTACATGAAATTGGAATCCATGAAGATGCAGCTTATTATGCACCGCCAAAGAAAACAATCTTCTCCAGAGATACCGTAACAAATGAAGCAAAGAAAGTTCGAGACAACGAAGAACTCGAAGTTCTAGTCCAACAGTCACTCACCACTCCCTTCCGCGAGATGGTGAAGGTTTCTCCACAACTCGCATCCGAGGTCGAGGCCGGGGACGAGGCCGTGGTAGAGACACTAGGACAATTGGACGTAAGAAACCAACCATCAATGTTGATTGGGATGATAGTTCGAAGAAGAAAAAGAAATCAAACAAGAAGCAGCGACAATAAGTCAGAAGAAGCCGCAATTCAAGATCTCCCTCGAAGATGAAAAGAACGAAGAATACAAATCAATGTACGAGAAGATTAACCACTACGTACATACTATGACCCTAACTCCTATTCATTCTAATAAGATCGAGGGTATGGAGGTCAAAGAGGTACGTAGTGACGGTGCAAAGCCGATCAAATTCTACCGTGGTGCTTCTTCCTCCAAAACTGAAAATAATGTACAATTCGAAGATGTCACTTCATCAGAATTAATGGAATTACCTTTTGAGTGGTACTCTCCCCGTGTTCAAAATTTAATTCAACGTGGTTTCTTACCTCGACAATGGACAAAAGGCCAATCACAACATTTCGAAAAGTTATGGAATAACTCCGCCGTCCTCCCAATTCAAAGTATGGACTCGGATTCGGCACGTAGGGTCGGCTGACGATACCGAATTTTGCTTGGTTGTCACTTGCAAGTCCAATGAAAACTGCATGGAAACTACAGATGAACTCGAAGATTTACAAATTGGAGACGCTCCACCAGAATTGGAAGAAGAAATTAAATCCACAATAGATGAGTTAATGGAAGTTAACTTAGAGTACTAGCGAAGAGCCTAGTACCTACCTTTGTTAGCTCCTTACTCAACAAAGAAGACTCCGGAGAAATAATCAAATTGTTAATGGAATTTAAAGACTGTTTTGCTTGGAGCTACGATGAAATGCCAGGATTAGCCCCGCAGGTTGCAGTACCATAAGCTAGGAATGGATCCTACTGCGTTCCGGCCGGACAAGGTCCCAGAAGAATGCGTCCGGAAATCGAACAACAAGTCATAGCCGAAGTTAAAAAGCTAATAGACGCTAAATTTGTCCGTGAAGAACAATACCCGACCTCGGCTAGCCAACGTAGTGCCGTCGAAAGAAGAATGGTCGGATCGGAATTTGTGTGGACTTCGGAGATTTAAACAAGGCATGTCCAAAAGATGAATTCCCTCTACCAATTCCATAACCGATGATCGATATCGCTTCGACACATGAAATATTCTCATTCATGGATGGATCTTCGTGATACAACCGGATAAAAATGGCTCCGGAAGATGAAAAGCTTACGAGCATTCGAACGCCGATCGGAGTATTTTGCTACACGGTGATGCCATTCGGATCGAAGAACGCAGGAGCAACTTACCAAAGAGCAATGACAAGAATTTTTGATGATCTCATCCACAATCAAGTCGAGTGCTACGTGGATGATGTCGTCATCAAAAGCAAAGTAAAGGAAAACCACCTGTATGATTTGAGAATTGTTTTCGAACGATTAAGACAATTTAACCTTAAGATGAATCCCTTAAAATGCGCCTTCGGCGTCACCTCCGGGAAATTCTTAGGATTCGTTGTCCGACATCGTGGAATTGAAATCGACCCGGAGAAGATTAAAGCCATCTTAGAAATGCCGCCTCCCAAAACCTTAAAACAACTACGATCTTTTCAAGGGAAGTCGGCATATCTTCGACGCTTTATCTCAAACCCGTCGAGTAGGTGTCGACCTTTCTCGGCACTAGTTAAAAAGGACGCCAAATTTATTTGGGAAGAGAAATGCCGTAAGGCCTTCGAAGACATTAAACAATATTTAATGACACCTCCCGTCTTAGCAGCCCCGGCCTCGGTGTAGACCACCGATACTTTACACCGCGGCTCTGAGACGACTCCTCGAGCCCCGTTAGCCTGTGTCAATGATGAGGGTAAAGAAAATGCTCTTTACTACTTAAGCCGTCGTTTACTTCCGACGGAGGTAAGGTATCCCGCAATCGAAAAGCATTGTTTGGCCCCGATCTTCGCCGCTCAAAAGCTCGTGCATTACATGCTTTCTCATAAGGTCAACTCTGATCTCGAAGTTTAATCCATTGCAATACTTGATGACTCGTCCAACACTTTCCGGCAGACTTGCCGGATGGTCAATGATATTATTGCAATTCGATATAACTTTCGTGCCTCTCGCGTGCCGTAAAGGGACAAGTCTTAGCAGACTTCCTCGCAAAGACACCCTTTGCCGCCGAATCTCCTCTCAATGACGATCCGCCGGATGAACAAATAATGAGCCTAGAAGACCCCGATGATCGACGTTGGGAATTGTATTTCGACGGAGCATCTTCGAAGACACAAAGACGAAGAATCGCAAGTGATAGTGCCTGTGAAGGCGGGAATCGGGCTAATCTTTATAACGCCGGAGCGGGGATGTTAAGATACTCCTACCACTTGACGTAACCGTGTACAAACAACGGCGAATACGAAGCCCTCATAACGGGATTGGAATTAACCATTCAAATGGGGATAACGGACATCAACATCTACGGGGATTCACAGCTAATCATTCAACGTATCGCGGACAATGACGTAATTCTAAAACCAAGACTCGAACAATACTTCCAAGTATGCCATACAACTTGTTAGAATGCATTCCAAATGTGACAATCTACAAAATTCCTAGAAAAGAGAATGCTTTAGCAGATGCTTTAGCCCGTCTCGCAAAAGAATTTGCCTGTTTGCAAGATGAATCAGTGGAAGTGTCGGCTCACGGACGTCGTGTCCTATCACGACTTGACATAGTACATGATACACAAATCGAAAAAGAAAAAGAATCAGCTGCAAGAAGTGACGTAAAAACACGTAAGATCGGCGACGACCATCGATGACTACTCCGCAAACAGAAAGCTACCGGACGATAGGTCGGCGGCCCATCGGATCAAGAAAAGAACTCGTCTTACGCATTAATAAACAACACATTATACAGAAGGTCTTTTGATCAAATGCGGCTAAGGTGCCTAAGCGGGTCCGAGGCCCGTGAAATTGTTAAAGAGGTGCATTCGAGACTGCGTGGCGCTCACCGATCGGGTCCAAAGATGAAGATGAAAATTAAAAGACTAGGGTACTACCGGCCCTCGATGATGACCGACCGCATGAAAATCGCCAAGAGCCGTCACCAATGCCAAGTGCACGGAGTGGTTCTACATCAACCTCCAAATGTGCTACACCCGACAATTGCGTCATGGCCGTTCGAATGTCGGGGCACGTATATAGTGGGTCCGATAGAACCACCATCTTCAAAAGGACATCGTTTCATTCTTGCGGCTACGGATTACTTTTCCAAGTGCGGCAAGCTCCACTTAGAGAAGTGAAAGCACACCACGTGCTACGCTTTTCAAGAACCAAGTTGTCTACCGTTTCGGAGTGCCGCGCAGATCATCTCGTATAATGGGTCCGCATTCGAAGCACACAAATCAACAATTTTGTCGAGAGACACGGAATCGACCGGCGATACTCAACAATTTACTACCCAAGAGCAAACGGCCTCGCCGAGGCTTTTAATAAAACTCTCGTTCAAATCTTAAAGAAAACCTCGGACGATAATAAGAGAAATTGGCACGAGAAATTGTTAGAAGCCTTATGGGCCTACCGGACAACCTTCGAACTCCTACTCAAGCTACACCTTACGCTCCGGTGTATGGGTCCGAGGCAAGTGTTACCTTTAGAGGTTCAGCTTCCTTCACTCGGAATTGCAATTGCAAACAAGATCACGACGAAGAAAACGCCGTACTACGACTCGAAGAATTAGAAAGCTTGGAAGGGAAAAGACTTGCAGCGCAACGTAATTTAGAACTATACCAAGCTAAGATGGTTCAAGCCCATGACAACCGGGTCCGCCCAAGAACCTTCAAAGTTGGTGACTTAGTTCTCGTTCTCAAGAGACCTATTCTCGCACACCGCAAGATAGGAGGAAAATTTGAACCCACTTGGGAAGGACCGTTCGTGGTTGAAGCAAGATACTCGGGAGGTTCCTACCAGCCTAGTGAATTGCCGGGGAGAACGACATATGCTTCCAATCAACTGGACGATACTTGAAAAAGTATTACGCTACCCGATGTTTCGAAGGAATGAATTCTTCATCCCTAAGAAACACGGGTGAAGTAATTACTTATGATCGGGTCCGAACCCAAAAATAATAAAATGTGCTAAGATAAATAAAATCATGATAATTAAGTTTTCCTTGTTTTCTTTTTCAAATCAAGATCTCTTCCCTCATCTTATCCTACTTCATTCCCGTTAAATTTCAAAATATAAGAATAATAAAAAATGTATCTTTAATAAACATTTTCTTAATGTTCTTGTTCTTAAGTATGACCCCCGATCCTTTTCCTTGTCTTTTCGCAGGGAAATGTCGAACGGGCGGTTGGTCTTGAACTTTAAGAATGGCGTAAGCCTTGCACTCGATGAAAAGAGGGTGAAAGATGGAGCGATAATCGAGATCGACTCGCATTTCGCACCGACGAGCCTACGATACGAGGAAAGTGACCGGGTCCCGGCTAACCGAGAAGAACTACCCGGCGGACAGATGATGAAAGTGGGTGGCCCAAGCCACCAATCCAACAACAAGAAAAGAAAAGCAAACACCGAAGAAGACAAGAAAATGAAGTCCGTAGTCACTACGACGGAGGGCGGGCTTGTCGCCGCCGCGCCCGCAGAGATGCAAGAAGTTCGGAGGGCTACTCTCACGGCCACGCAACGAAGAAATAAGAATCGCCGCATCCGTAAAATGTTAACAAAACTAGCCGCGGACCGGCGCGATGAGACACTCGCTAATGCCGAGCACATACATTTCAAGGACACCGGCTCACCGGAACTCGAAAAAAGGAGGCCAGCTCCTAGAATAACGAAAAGAACTGGTGGAAATCTCCGGAAGATCGGAAGAAAGAAGGCTACCACGCCACCGGATAGAACCACCAGCGAGTGCATGACCTTGTTGCGGAGCAACCCCGGGGATGTCCCGACGAGCATCATCCCCGAGGAGCCGAGGTATGCGGGGAACGTGAAGGGATTGAACCATATATCCCACAATACGTCACAAGGCCTCGCCATCGCAGCATCATTCCGGAATACGAGCCGGAGAGGATGCGAATGTTGAAAAGAAAACTTTCGAATACTTCGAGAGAATTAAAGGAAGAAGAATCAACATACTAGAAGGCCTCGAGCTACACACCGACGTATTCTCGCAGTATGAACAACAAAGAAATCGTGGATCGTATCCGGATCCGAAAAGAATGGGCCGAGCGAGCCGCCCGAGGGAAAACACATACTCGGAACCCCGGAGATGGATGCCGTGGAAAGGAAGAATCACAATACAATGCGGATGTCTGCTACAACTTTCGCTGAAGACAGAAGGGAAACCCACCGTGGATACTTCGTCATGGGCAAGTAGATCCGATGCCATTAGTTATCAAGAGAATGGTGAAAAGATTGATAACATGGAGGGTATCGCTGCCAGATTGCATACCCAATAGCCGCATTATCAACATCTACAAACAGAGTGACCGCATACCCCCACATATCGATCACCACGACTTCGTCGGACCTTTCGCACGGTCTCTTTCTTGAATGAGTGCAACATCATGTTCGGATCCGACCTCCGGATAACGAGCCCGGGTGAGTTCCGAGGGCCGCAAAGATACCTTTACCGGTGGGTTCCGTCATGATACCGCAAGGTAACGGAGCGGATATCGCAAAGCATTGCATACCGTGGGTGCCGATGGAGCGAATCTCGCTTACTTTCGTGAGGATGGACGACAACAGAAATACCTTACCATTTCCAACCGCATCCGGAGCTAGAGAACCTCCGCCTTACGAGCCGTGAGTTACATGGGAAATATCACACCTCCAATGTACATCCAACCGGCATCCTTGCCAAGGATGGCTTGGAAGGTGATGTTATCGACCATGTACCTCACTATTCGGACATGGATTTTTTGACGGATGCTTCTTTTGATGGATCAACAAAGATCATACACGATCCGTTTCGAGTCTACATGGATTGTATGAAATATATTCCGGATCGAGTTGTACGACGTATTTTCAACATGATTGGAATGAAAGTGACCATGTCACGTTTTTGGCCTTCACCTCTTTTGTGCAAATTGATTGGGAAACGCCATTAAAGTTAAATAAACTTCGAACAAAGAACGAGAAAAGAAAAAAAGAGAATAAAAGAAAACTTTCTAAAAAAAAATCGAAAAATGACAAACACCAAGTTCACATGAACATTAAATAAACAACAAAATAAAATTTGAACCATTAAAAGATAAACGAAATCAACACAAATCTCAAATTCCATCCTTCCAAACTTCAAATCAAATTTCATCTTTACAAATTCCAAATCAAATCCTCAATCAAATTCCAAATCCAATCTCGATCAAGTTTCAAACTCGATCTTCCAAATTTCAAATCAAATCTTAAATCAAATTTCAATCGAGTTCAAACTCATCCTTCCAAATTCAAATTCAATCTTTCCGCATTCTAAATCTCTATCAAATCTCAAATCCGATCTTCTAGATCTCAAATCAAATCTCATTCAAAAATTCAAATTCAACCTTTTGGGTCGAGGATTTTACATCCAAGACCGCACCGCTTTAGGATTCTTTTCCTACTGCACCGAAATACATCAAATTCAAATTCAAACTTTTGGGTCGAGGATTTTACATCCAAGACCGCATCGCTTTAGGATTCTCTTCCTATCGCACCGAAATACATCAAAATTCAAAACTTTTGGGTCGAGGATTTTACATCCAAGACCGCATCGCTTTAGGATTCTCTTCCTATTGCACCGAAATACATCAAAATTCAAACTTTTGAGTCGAGGATTTTACATCCAAGACCGCACCGCTTTAGGATTCTCTTCCTATCGCACCGAAATACATCAAAATTCAAACCTTTCGGGTCGAGGATTTTACATCCAAGACCGCACCGCTTTAGGATTCTCTTCCTATCAGCACCGAAATACATCAAAATTCAAAACTTTTGGGTCGAGGATTTTACATCCAAGATCGCACTCGCTTTAGGATTCTCTTCCTATCGTACCGAAATACATCAAAATTCAAACTTTTGAGTCGAGGATTTCACATCCAAGATCGCACTCGCTTTAGGATTCTTTTCCTATCGCACCGAAGTACATCAAAATTCAACCTTTGGGTCGAGGATTTTACATCCAAGATCGCATTGCTTTAGGATCATTTCCCTATCGCAATGAAGTACATCACATCAAAATCAAACTCTTGAGGTCGAGGATTTTACATCCAAGACCGCACTGCTTTTAGGATTCTCTTCCTATCGCACTCGAAATACATCAAAATTCAAAACTTTTGGGTCGAGGATTTTACATCCAAGACTGCACTCGCTTTAGGATTCTCTTCCTATCGCACCGAAATACATCAAAATTCAAACTTTCGAGTCGAGGATTTCACATCCAAGATCGCACTCGCTTTAGGATTCTTTTCCTATCGCACCGAAGTACATCAAAATTCAACCTTTGGGGTCGAGGATTTTACATCCAAGATCGCATTGCTTTAGGATCATTTCCTATCGCAATGAAGTACATCACATCAAAATCAAACTCTTGAGGTCGAGGATTTTACATCCAAGACCGCACTCGCTTTAGGATTCTCTTCCTATCGCACCGAAATACATCAAAATTCAAGACTTTTGGGTCGAGGATTTTACATCCAAGATCGCGCCGCTTTAGGATTCTTTCCTATCGCACCGAAATACATCAAATCAAAATTCAACCTTTCGGGTCGAGGATTTTACATCCGAGACCGTATCGCTTTAGGATCTTTTCCCTATCGCAATGAAATACATCACATCAAAATCAAACTCTTGAGGTTAAGGATTTTACATCCAACACCACTTTGCTTCCGAGATATCTTCTCGTTGCAACGATTCAATCTAATCAATTCAATTTTCTTTCGAGGTCGGAGATGTTACATCTAAAACCTCAAAATTCCAATTTTCATTTCAAATCAAATCCCTCAAATTAATTTCGACAAAACTTCAATCTAAATTGAAACTCCAAACTAAAATTTAAACTCACACATCAAAACATAAATTGAAACAAAATAAAATCTAAATCGAAATTCCCCGCATCATGTGATTTGGGATTCACATCCTTTTCCTTTCCCCGCCGAGAGTTCAAGAATCTCCGGCTCCGGAGATATACTCGACACTCCCCAGCGGAAGCTCTTCTACTTCGTCCCAAGTTCGTCACTTGACATCCGTGTTGGTTTTGTTGATCGCTTCGGCCAACACCAATACGCGCGGTGTGCTCCGTCAGCTCACCACACCTATCGGGGGTCCATTTGTCGACCTCATTTTTGATGAGGTCTTCCTTTTCTTCTTTTTAGTGCTTAGGATCTAGCCTTAGCCTTTCCTTCGACTATCTTAGAGGACTAGAATCGGGACCCGCCTTTTAGAAATTCAAACCACTTCTAAACTCCCCGCAAACTCCACAAACTCGACTATAGACCCCTAATCACCTGCAGGGTCGAAATCAAATATGGAAGTTTAAAGGATGAGTTCCTATAGGACTCTTCGGCCTCAGATCGCCTCGGCGGCCCGGTCCGATGAAGGAGCCGACATACACTACACCTGCACACTACATTTCCACACACTTCCTAAAACCACACCCATACCCAACTTAACCTCCCGACTCATGTAGGTGATTCACATGGATGGTCCTTAACCCCTAAGCCCTCGGCTAGAGGGTTAGGAACAACATAGTGAATGCCTCAAATGAGTCCTTTCATGGCTCATATGGGCTTGAAATGGCTTCATGGCTCAACCAAAATGATTTCACCCCACCCAAATTCACCCAATCTTCAATTTCCCAAATTTTCAATTTTTGACCCCCGGACCCTACACCTACTAAACCTACCCAAAACCCTCGAATTACCCAAATTTTTGCAAAATCTCCAAATTACCTAAAATTTTCCAAAATCAATCCCAAACACCTCCACATCACTCAAATTGATCATCCATACCCAAAAATACCAAAAATTCCAAGAAAACCCCCCAATACCCTCCAAATACCCAAAATACCCTTCTTGGCCTAAAAATCCAAAAATTCAGAAAATTCCCAGAAAATTCCAGAAAATCCCAAATATTCCCAATTTCATTTTGTCCAACTACACCATGGGCCAATTTTGTCAATTTACCCTACTTTTGTCAAAACCCCCAAATCGACCCATTTTAACCCAAAGTGGACCCAATGTCAAACCAAACATACCCAATTGACCCCAATTTTGGTCCAATTCAATTCTAAACTTCAATTCAACATTCCCAATACCAATTTAGACCAAATCCAAGTCCAATTTGATTGACATTTGGATCCAATTTCACTTTGGGCCTTAAAGCCCAAATTTGGACCCATGACCCAAACTCAGCCCAAACTAACCCAATTCAACTCCAATTAACCCCAAATCTTTTCTAAACCTTCCTTAACATCCTCATAAACAAAACACTAACATGATTTGCCCAAGATTTTGACCCAAACCCCACTCAAATTCAACCCAAAATCAAAAAGCCCAATTTCGACCTAAACCCAAATCTAACCCAAATAGAGCCCAAACCCCAAAATTAAAACCCAACCAAAGCCAAAACCTTTTTGAAACACTCCCATAAACATTTCTTAATATTTATTTTACATCAATTTCAACCCTAGCCCAACATTGGCCCAAGTTAGCCCAATTTGACCTACATTGGCCCATTCACCAAAAGAATTCAAATCCAACCCAATTCAAGTCCAAACTACCCCAAATTTGCTTCAAGTCACTCATGACACATCCATAAGCTAAACCCAATAATTATTTGGCCCAATCTCTTTACAAAATTTCATCCCAAAATCCATTTTAAAATTCAAGAGCCCACTTTCCTAATCCATCTTAAAAGCCCATCTAAAACCCTTTCAAAAAAGCCCAAAATTCTTCCAAGGCCCATATGACATTTCCCCTCATCATACTTTCAATTAAAATCATCCCTAAGTCCTAAATTCATCATCAAATAATTCCAAATCAAGCCTCATGCCAAATCACCCCTAAATACCAAAATTTTCCTTAAATCCATTTCCATGAAATCGACTTTACTTTTCCCAAGCCAAATGGAGCCATGGAGCCATGCATAAGCCATATGCAAGCCATGAGAGCCTCTTTACATGTCACCATGCCATTTTGGGCAAAAGGAGGAGGCTCTTTCCTTAACTCCTAAAGGTGGTTAACCACTTACATGATTCCACTAAACCATGCTTAAGCCTAATTGTACTTGGATCGTGACTCGACCCCACTAATCAAGCCGATCCAAATCACTTTCTCCTCAACCTAAACCAGGCCTTGGGTGGTGCACCTAGCCCAAATGGATGGGTTGACCCATTTAGGTCCAAATCTAGCCATGCCCCATTCCACTTTGGATCAAAGCCTTTACACATGTCCATGGCCAATCGATCGCACAAACCTCCAGCCCCGACTCACCCGACCTCGAGGGTGACCCATGCTCGGCCGGCCGGCCACCGAGCCGCCGAAAACACCATGGCCGAGAGCTCACATGTGAGCCAACATTGAAATTCTCACTCGCCGAGCCGCCCCATCCCTAGTGGTCACCATGGCTGATCTTCTCCTCACTCGTAGCAACTCGATCCCAAGCCCTAACTCCCCTCGGGAGGCCTTCCACCCTCTCCTATTTAAACCCCTCACCCTCTCGGCCAAAGGAGAGCCAAGCACAAACCTCGCCGAAACTCGCCAAAATTGTTCCAAACCCTTCACCATCCCGAGAGCAGCTTGATCCCAGGTGTCAATTTGCCCTAATCCCCACCAACGAGCCCAATTTCTCAACCGAAATTCCACCCAAAACCGGACACTTTGCCACAGTGAGCCAATCCTCAAATCGATCGGTCCTACACCTTCACCTGGACCAAGAGGAGAAGTTTCCCACCGAAAGCCCCATCTCCGAGCCACCCGGTTGCTCCAGCCTCCAAGCTTTGTGATCGACCGTGGTCACTTTCATAGCCGTAGCAATTCACCGGACCGGGAGACTTCATCCGGAGCTTGCGGGACCCAATCGAAGGTGCAACAACTCTCGATCGAAGCCACACTTCTCCGAGCTAAGGTATGAGTTAACTATTCATCCCGAGCTTCGGAGATTCTCCATTTCAAATGCCTTAGTTTCAATGCATGTTAGCCGTATAGATGTGTTCGTCTCTTCAAGACGAATCCATAGAGCATAAGAACATGAAAATCCATTGAGAATCGAGCGAGATCTTAGGGATTTAGTGTGGACGGCTCTCGGGCGAGAACACTTGGGGACGATGAACGGATGCCGTCCATTCGATACACGCGCGCACGGACGGCCAGGATTGCGTCGGACCAGGAGACGGTACGAGAACCGCGGGGCCCGGCCGCCGACTCGGATGGCGGCGTCGAATGGGAGCGCGACACGCGGCGTTTCGGAGCCGCCGAGGCTCGACGCGGCGCCGCGTGGATAAATAGAAAATTAGGGTATTTTTCTATTTATTTAATTCCCTAAACTTCAAAAATTCATATCTCTGTGTAGAAAAATCACAAAAATAAAATAAAAATACCCTCTCGCTCGGTGAATCAGTAGGAGAATAATGTGGAAAAGAAATCATTTAATTTAATTAAGTATTTTATTTTTTATGATTTATTTACTCTCCGCATACATTTAATTCTCCATGCATGTATACAATTCACCATGGCACGAGACCATAGGGCTTTTGAAGCCTCCGAACTTGGGAACATTCCCCGAATTTTCCAAGGTCGGAGGCCATCTCTCGTGAAAAGTTATTTATTTTTCAAATGCATGTTCGTTGTTTTGAGTATTTTAATTCCAAAAATTAGCATGTTGTGAAATAAATTCTAGAAATATTTGGTGATGTTCCTTATGACCAGAGAACTCTAGGAAAAATAGGACTTGAGTTAATTCACTCGGATTAACCCTAATTGGCTTAAACACCTAAAATAGGTCTTTAATTAATTAGAGTTAACCAGGCATCAAATTGACTTGAAATCAATTCTCCACTGACCTTTAGGATCAGAGGAATCCACCATAAAAATTTGAAGTCAATCGGACTTGGTTAGCCCCACTAATTGGGTTGATTAAGCCACTTAGCCATTTTAAACTTTAAAAATTCATAACTTTTAAAATACTTTTTTAAAATTCACCAAATTGGTTTTGGAGCCTCTCTGATATCAGGGGAACCCAAGAAAATTAAAATTTCAATTTTCTAAAAAAGTTGATTTTTAATAATATTTTAATATTTTTAATAATTAAAAAATAATAAAAATCACAAAAATAATAAAATTCACCAAAATGTCACATTTTGAATTTTAATCACTTAGGAACAAATCCCACATTTTTCCTAAGTCTATTTAGTGAGATATTAAATTTTAAAGCCCTAGGGTAATTTTAAAATTAAAAAAAAATGTATTTTCTAGCATTTTCACTAAAATAATTATTATAAATCATAGAAAAATCAGAAAATTGCAAAATTTGTTTCTCTGGTTTCCTTGATATCAGAGAGATTTTTGAAAAATATAAAATCCATTTTTCAACATTTATTTTATTTTTAAATTAATTAACACTCCAAAACTCAAAATAATTATAATAAAAATAATATAATTCAAAAAATCACCAAAATTGGTCCAAGTGCTTCTCTGGTCATTAGGAATGTCCCCTAATTTTCTTAAGGACAGAAACTTTCCCTTGGTCATGTTATCAAATTTTCCTTGAAAATCTCTATTTTCCACCAAAAATAATTATATAAATAAATTAAATACAGAAAAATCACATTTTCTCCTCTCATGTCTTTATTGACATATGAGTGAAGTCACATAAAAATTTCAAGTTCATTTGAGTTCAATTTAGTGAGTTATGAAATTATTAAGCTTAAAGGGTAAAATGGTAATTAAAATCTTTAATCCTTAATTAAAACTTTAGGTTTAATAAAAAATCAACAAGTAAAATATTTGATCCTAATCTGATTTGGATGATTGAAATTTAAATAATTAAAGGGTAGAAACCCATTAAATAATTTTAAAATGATTAAACTTTAATTAAATAATAGATTAAATTTGGAAGAATAATAAAATTGGAATTATTAAAATAAGGGATCTTTATTAGGAAGAGATTTATTCTTTAATTTAAAAATCCCTAAATTAATTATATCAACTAATACTCAATTTTTTAATTAAAATGATAACTCAAATTTAAAATATTAAAAGACTTAATTAAATTATTAAAATCTTTTGAAATTTCAATTAAAATTAAAAATAAAGTAAATTAAAGATTAAATTAAATTAAACGATTAAATTAAATTTAATTAAAATTAAATTAAATTAAATTAAACAATTAAATTAAATTAAATTAAATAATTAAATTAAATTAAATTAAATAATTAAATTAAATTAAACTAAAAAATTAAATTAAATTAAATAATTAAATTAAATTAAATTAAATTAAATTAAATTAAATAATTAAATTAAATTAAATTAAATCAAATTAATTAAACATCAAATCAAATTAAATTAAATTAAACTAAATATAAAGCAACTTCAACACTATTCCAAATTTAAACCCTTTAACTCAAATCAAATCATTTGAATACTAATTTACCCTCGAAAGCTTTGATTATTATAACTCCTAAATGAACATTAAATGAAGTGTTATCTCACTCATAGGATATTCAAATGTCCTAGTTCATCGAGCAAGTTAACAAGACTTGAAAACCTCGGACGATCGATTCATTTATATAATTAAATTCATTTGGACTTAAAACAATCCTAGAAATATCGAAAAGATGTTTAAGATCCTTCTTAAGCACTTCCTCAATATGATAGGATATTTATAAGAACAATTGAATTTGATTATTCTTCGATGAAGAAAATCGTCCTTAAACCAAAACCCAAAGAACCTAGACGTCATAGGAGATGACTAGCTATAGGATTAGGAATTTGGTAGAAAACCATAACCTTTCCCTTAGCTTTACCTAGGAACTTGCTTAAATATTCTAATTGTGTTTTAAGTGCAGCTTGGGATGACGGGAAGACCCTCCAGGTACGCTTTTATTTTATTGCAATTTACTTTCTTGCAATTTACTTTCTTGCAATTTACTTTATCGCGAACGCATTTTACTTTTCTTGCATGATAAAACAACTCGTTGCATGAAAACCCACACCTTTAGGATAGACCCTAAAACCGAAACCAAAACTAAGTTAAAAGTCATTGCAAGATAAAATTCACCGCCACAACATTTCAAAATATAAAACAACTCAAAATTTAATCACAAACGTAACACAAAACTACAATTACAACTAAATTAAAACGTCCTGTTGGATGATCGGGAATACCTCGGATGATGTAACCTACGTGTTGCTAACGGGATTTCCCACGGTCTAAATGAAAGTGTGGAACTCATTCAGCTGAGTTTAGCAAATTCATCCGGACTAAGTGAATCCGATAAAAATAATGATGCCGGAAGGATGGAACCGTGGGATCTTAACCGGTGTCGTTATAATCAACTTTAAGATTTGTTTTAAATAAAACATAAAAAACACCTGGAAATTAAGATTTTCTCTAAACCAAAACACTTTTCTCAACTCCCGATTTATGATTTCTAAAACTAAACCTCTCGCAACAACAAGGAGCTCGGAGTATGGTGGGCAAGCACGACCATCGTCATCGACGAAACTCGAGTCTACTTCAAGAAAACTTTCCTAGAATTAAAACAACCAAGCCATAGGACTTCGAGGTAGCTTCGCCTAGTGCAACATAAATCCTCAACTCTTCGTTAGGCATTTGCATTGCAAATTAAGCCCTAACCGGTCTTAGGATTCCGAGGTAGTCGTCCGATACGACAATAAACCCTCACATCTTCTGATGCTATTTGTTTGATTTTATCATACAAATATAAGCCCTAATTAATTAAAATTGGCAAGATTGAAATATCTAAATAAACATTAGGACTTTCCTAAATTCAAGCCAAACGATAGGATAGTCGGGAAATTATCGAAGTTCACTTCGAATCAGTGATTTCTCCTACCTTTCTTCCTTTGGATTCACAAAACAAAATGTTCCAAAAATTTGATCCATTCCCTATTGAAATTCCAAAATTCAATCTTTGAAAACCTTAAACTTTGAAATTCTTGAGAGCGAGAATCATTGATTATTATCGAGAGTTTTCTTAGGTGATTCCCGTCACTTAAGATGTAATTAACTATAGGGCTTGCCCTTATAGGGAATTTTAAAGAACCCGAGTAATATAAACCCTGTTTAATGTTTTCATATTAAGCGAGGGAAACTTGTCGGCTTATAAAATTGGTTCGCGGACCAAACGGATGTCACTAATCTTCTAGTTTATTTAATCAAGCCCCACCATCAAGCGGTGTGTCTATCCTTAGGGATAGATACACGGTTTGTGGTGCGGTGCTCGTTTATATAAACTATTTGGGATGTGAGATCGGTTTAATCTCATATCTTAAAACCTCTCAAATTTAAAAATTATTTTCAAAATCAAATACTACTTTTCAAATTAATTATTTTAATTAAATTAAAAATTCGCCGACAGATTTCTGTTAGGCGACCCCTCTTCAAAATAAAACACGACCTAAAAATAAGCCGCACAGTTATTAATGTAGTTTCTTCCGTTGGAAATTGAAAGTATGGATGGGAAATGTGAGTAAGAGGGAGATCAAATTAACCTCAGTTGTTGTTTGTTTAGAAAATCTGTGAGTCTATGTATTGGAGTTTGTATGTGTACGTTTGTGAGTCAAGTGGAAGTAGTCATTAGAGACAAGAAAACTTATCTTAATATTTTAACCTTGTTAGCATTCAGCAATTCCTTTATAAAATTTAAAATGTGTTCCTATTTAATCTTCAGTTTTGTACATGTTCTACTATTTAAAATTCCTTTATAGTGTTATGTCAAGCATGTTTAGGCTAGATTTATTTTCTATTGCAATATTCTACCATGTGCTATTTGTTGATATTTTGTAGGATGTGTACTAAATTGTAAAAGTGATTTTTCCTTGCCGCATATTTTTGTACTTTATTGTTAAACATGTTTGAGCTTAAGTTTTGGGGGGGGGAACAAAAAATGTTTCAAATTTAAACCTTACTTGTTTTCAAAAGTACTACAAATAAATTTGTATTTTATTTCTAATGATTATTGTTATGTGGAGTCATCTTAAGAATGTTAAAATTTTAAGTATTTAAATGGAGTAGAAAAACTTAGTTGATATTTTTAGTGAAAAGGGTGAACCTAGAGTTAAAGATATTTAGTGGAGAACTGATGCAACCTTTTTATATGCAAGGATTTATGAACAATAGATATATAATAATTTTTATAAAGTCACAATGATCCAACACAAGTATACGTATGATATCAAGTAATACAGGACTTTAATGGTGTCCCGTTTATCGATCCCAAAGGGAAGCGAGGTAAGAGGTCCTTAGTCAAATTCTAGTATACTACTATCGGACTTTAGTTTGGAAGATCGATATAAGTGGTTTTCTTTAACAACTACTCCTAAAGGTAAATCTTAATTTTAAAATAAATAATAACTACTCCTAAAGGAAAATATTAATACTAAAGATAACCCTTTTGGGGGGAATTAGTTTGGTGAATTTTTAGATAATAAAAACTACTATTCTCATGTAACGAATTAGATAATGTATAGGAATGAGGTGCATTAAATATTATATGTGCCAAATAGGAGCAATCCTATTCTTTACCCTCTTCGAGTACCCCTCTTCGAGTGCTTATAAAGAACATTGGCAAATCCTGAGGCTTAGTCCCTAAATCCAAGGTTAGGCTGGAAGGATACTAGCCGCCACTTCAGAGCTCCCACTTCCCTTCACCTGAAGGCTAACCCTAGCTTTAGTTTCAAACTTTAGGACCAAATTGGAGATCTCAGCCTGTCACCCTGAAACCTCCAATTCGACGCCCATGAAACATATTTCTTTATTTATTTGCACTCAATCCCCATGAACTACACAATTCATTCACGGACAATGTATGTGGTTCCACTTTGTTGAGAATTACACTGCCCTTTCGGGTCAATGCAATTACAATGAATTTTAACAATACAACGGGCCCTTTTTGTAATGTAATTGAAGTGCAAGTAGAAACTATCACATTTATAATTAAAACTTCTTTTAGCAAGCATCACAATATCCTAAACATGAGTTCTAATCATTGCAAAAGAAAAGTAGAATGAAAACAATGGCATAAACTTCTTATGCCACTATTTTCAAACAAGAAGAAAGAGTAAGAGAAAGGCATCACAAAGCACGAAGAAAACACAACGAAAAACTTCATTTCACAGCAAATTCACAAAATAAGTGTTTACAAAATCATAAGATAATGAAGAACACAATACTTAGCTTTTTCCATTGAAAAAAAGATGAAAATCTCTCCCACAAAGTCTCCCGCAGATCCATGCAATGCTAGAACATTCCCTTACAGATTCTCTCAAAATCCCCTCACCAATCTCTCCAAAAAGATAAAAAAATCTACATTTCTAATCCTATTCTAAGATCTCTAATCATTCTCCACATTTTCCCTATCATCTCCTCCATTTTTGGCTTCAAATTCGGTTTAAAATAGTGTAGGGACGAATTTCCCAAGAGGTGCATGAAGAAACCCTCCAAAAAGCGTTCAGATTCGATGTATATGGCCAATAACCGCTCAATTTTGCATTCAGACCATCTTGGGCGCCGCCGACGCTGAATAAGG